>JAOEHI010004411.1:0-10052 GCA_025447815.1 Percopsis transmontana | reverse complement strand
GTAAAACATGTAAAATAGTCATATAATTACGTGTTATTGTGATTATATAATTTAATTGCTCTGTGAATATACAAGGATCAGTTTGATAACAAACGCACACTGTTAAAATCAAACTTTTCGTAGTTTCTTCAACATTAAATAAATATATTTGCACACATATTCACAACTATTTATAATTGAGGAGAATGATTGTCAATGTAGGGTCCAGGACCCATTAAGGAATTGCTAGATGTGTTTCTAAGATCAAACAGATCAACAGGTAATGTCCATGTATCGTCACACAGAAATGATTCGATAATTACCATCAAATTGTAACAAACCAGTGATTTAGCCCTACAGAGACAGAAGGAACCAACCTACCACATGATTCAGTGAATGATCCTGGTCTTCAATACATAGCGTTTCCTTTCAATCTCTCCTCTAAGGTATCTAGATCTCAGAGCTCGTCCTTGCCATGACGATAAAGTCCAGTTCAGTCCAGTTCAGTCCAGTAGTGTGTCCGGAGCCTGCTCCTTGATGATCTGATGACCGTGGTGCAGTTGGCATGGCGCTATCCTGTCTAAGCCCTTTATGTAGGCGGAGGGGGGTTTAGACAAATAGCCAGTTCCCCATCAGTGATAAGCTACGGGGGAAGTATTGATCGACCCTGACCAAAAGGGAGGGTTAGAAGAGTAGGGGGGAGCACCAGAAAAGTGCCCCGGTGTGGCAACAGGCCTGGTCCAGTGTTCCACTCTAAAATATGAGATCCTTCAAGTCACATAGAAGTATACGCAATAACAAGTATTAACAAATAACAGAGGGGTTAGGAATCTTTTTGCTGTGACACCTCAGAATATTATATCCTTTAACCCCCCTCCCACTGAAAAAAACAAAAACATCATGCTTATATGCTACTAGGTGGTGAATGTGTCTCCTTAGTAAAGTATTATAGTGTGGTGAGTAGAAAGTGTACACTTGCAATGTTCAAGAGAGCGAGATTGCATTTGTAACCTGGGGTTTGTCCATTGAAACTAGTTTTATTGTGGATTTGTTGACAGGATTTATGAAACTTATTTAAATAAATGAATTTTAATGAACGCAGTAAGAGCTTTATTGTAACATTGTAACAAAAGCTTAATGTGCTGAATTATACTTAGGTCAGTGCACTGAAACAAGATGGCTGTGAAAGACTGATAAAAACTTGCTATCTTTCTCTCTCTCTCTGTCTATATATATATAGCAACCCTTAGTTATTAGCTCAGTGGGTGAAAAGCCTCATATATATTTTACCTGAATTTCTTTCATTGGAGAGCAGTGTTCTCTGCATGTTCCCTATTTGTTTGATTATACAAACATACAAAACAAAACAACACACAACAAAATAAATAAAAGTGAAATGTGATTGTAAACGTTTAGTTCAGTTTACTCCTATATTTGTTGGAGTGTTGTATGCTAGTAGCTGGAATTGGAGAAGAGTTGGCTCCTGGTTTGTTTGTGACCAGATCGAGGGTGAGAGGGCTTGATAAAATGTCCCAGGACTGGCAGTGTGGCTTTTATTTGCTCGTCCTTGGAGCTGATAACTCCTAGATTGCCTGTGTGAATGAACTAAGGTCCCTTCACCAGCACACATGCACTGAAAGAGAGCAGAGAATGAATGCTAAATGCAAATGCTATAGACTGAATGAAGTGTCATAATTAGGCCAACTGAAAAAATGTGTTTAAAATAATAGTGAAATTTCTCTTTATGTCTACAATTAAACGATATGTTCACAAAATATTTCCCAGATAAATGTTTGATTTTGTATGTGTGTAGGTGTGGCCTTGATTCTGGGACCATTAAACTCTCCTTGACCTCACGTAAGGGGTCACAAAATGCTGTGCTACTGTGGGCTGTGCTTAAGGTCACAGCAGCCTTTTATGTTAGTTATTAGTTTTATGTTGATCAGCCTGGACAGTTATCTCACATTAAGAAAATAAATTCCAGTAGCCATGCTATATTTTGTATACAGATAAACATTATCTGTGAAGAAAGCATTTGTTTAAAATAAGGTAACTTAAAAAAAAAATGCTCTATTACGTTAGGGTTGGCTCATAGCAATTCATTTTGAAGTACTTAATGGCAAGACACGTGACCAAGCTAGCTCTGATGACTGCCGAGGTCATTATTCTGACAGAATGCGTTTACTTACGATTTATGTACTGGTGTATGACCTATACAGATATTGACCAAAATACTTGTGTACAAACTTATTGTAAATCACTAAAGAGTCTGAGATAAAAGAGATAAAAGAGTCTGCTAAATACCAATGTAAAGTTATAACAGGAATTTGGTGTGACACGGGGAAAAGGTTTTCAAATAGAGATTTACCTAGAGGATTAACCAGATGATGCTAAAGGCCCATTAATAACACTAACTTTGTTAACTAATAGATTTTCTAGCTCACTGCATCAGGAAAAGAAATGTGACACTAAAAAAAAAAATAAAACTTGAACACAGATTGAGAAGTTCCATTTTTATTTGACTCAGGGTATATGAACCACAAAGACTTGCAGATAGCAGTGGAATATTTAACAAAAGTGATATTTCCTCCCATTCATAAAAAAAAGAGCACCCCCTACAAAAAGAACACCTTCAGGAGCCATTTTTGCCTGGGAGGGGGAGAGGGTGTCAGAGTAAAAGCAATACAACAGAATAGAGAAAAGATTATAGAATACTAAAAAGGTGTGAAGTCTCAGCTTCACCTCTGTCAACATATATTCTACATTAGCAGCAGGCCAGATGTACAGACTATTTATATTGCACCACGTAAGTGCTCTGAATGAAAAACAAAGAATCACATTCAAGTTAATGATAGAAGACTTACAACAGGCGACATGACCTCAGAGTGATCTATAAAGTGCCCTTTTGGTTACACGGTGTTAGAAAATGGAGAGAAACTTTTTTTTAAAACTTTGTAAGAAATGTGGTGTTTTATATTCAGTGTCAATCACAGCTTTTCACATACACACACACACAGCGCTTCATTTAGTGTTTTTGATCGTTAATACTTTTGTTAGATGACAAACATACATACTGAAAGAATTTAAAATACATCCCCAACCCCCCCCGAAAGAATAATTTACAGCATTATGAACAGGGATAGGCATAACAATATTAATATAATAATTTTTAACCCAAACCTCTTCACAGAAACTAGACCTATGTTTTTCTGTCCTAAAGCTTGAGAAAGGAAGCTGACACATCCATCGACTAGGTACTCAAAGCTAGATACATTTTCATGCTGCTGTAATAGCACTACGATGAAAACCCATTTTATTCAAAGTGTTGTCCATCACCTTAAATGACATTAAATAATCATTTCCCAAAAATCAGCCAGATTTATACTTCACACAACATTTGATAGATTATTGTCAAAATAGTAAACATTATTTGTCAATACAAATACATCAATAGCATTTTGTAAGAACGATTATAGGATAAAAATCAAATATAAAAAAAAAACAATACACGTCCTTATTGACTGTCAAAAGAGGACTATAAAACCATTCATTGTGGATGTTCCTCCCACATCTCCCACTCCATCCCAGTGGATTACCGTAATTTTACAACAGGCTGCAGTGGCGATCACCGAGTCGACAGTCTGACCGACAAGGCTCTACGGAATGCTGAGGCTGATCTCCTGATCTGCACGATTGGCTAGCCTTCCTAAGGTAATCTGGTGTTGGTATAAGGATCTGAGAGAAATGTGATCGTAGCGCTGTTGCAGTTTGCGACATGTAGTGCATGTAGGAGCGGGGTTAAGGCCATGCTAGGACCCCTACACAGAGTACTGTGCTATAGAGTGGTGGTTCTCTAAACAGTGTGTGTGTGTATCATTTCTAATGTTTCCTTATTATCCTAAACTGCATACAAAAAGAAGTGTTTTTGTGCATATAAAAAAAAGTAGTAGTTCATGCACCTTTATGGGGATCATGGCTCAAAACCGTTGGAGAACCACTGCTGTAGAGTACATAAAGGAGCTAATGAAATGCATCAGTGTTTTTCCAGCACTGTGGATTTTCACGCGGGCGGAGGAACCGGAGAAAGGGGGAAAGAAGAGGCATGTAGGAGGGCAGTTCTTTGCACTGGCTATCCATGCCAAAGGAGTAAAAGAATTCAGCATTACAAGGTGCAAACCCTTTCCCCCATCCCAGTCCAGCCCAAGCACCTGTAAGGAGTAGCCCACCCAGATAGAAGATAAAAGACGTAGGCATATTGGCTCCACGGGCCACTGTACAGTCTCAAACCATCATGCTGTGGCAGTGGGTCACAGTCAGGCAAACAGTATAACATACTTGCAAAGCAACTGCTACAGCCATACAAAACCGTCAACTGCCCGTTGACGCCCCCAGTAGCCGTTATTACTTTAAAACAATAGTTTGAAAAAGGAAGAGACAAGAAAAAAAAAAAATCGTTTTGAAGATGCTGGGTCTGGCTGTTTAATCAACCCCTTCAAAGCCCTGGGCGTTCTCCACAGCCATGAGGAGCTTTTCCCTCAGGTCATCGAATGACTCATAGGTGGGCAGATCCAGCCGATTGAAACTGCAGGGAAACATATGCTTGATTATACACGTAGACAGAAAGATTAGCTGTGTGTTATGTTGCAAATAAAACCCCGGAGCCACGAATGCCATTGGCTTACTAACATAGTATTTTATGAGGGCATTCCACAGTTTGTAAACCTGTGCGTGCGTGTATGTGTCTATCCATACCAAGTGTGTGCTCGTGGCAGTTTATCCGGTGTTCCCCATTGCTCAATGGTGAAGAGCTGAGGCCCATTGGAACCTGGCAGGGAAAACAAAGCGTTCAGAAACATTCTACCTTCACAAAGTGTGGATGTACCATCACAAAGACGTTGACTGTTAGGATTCAGTGAGAACATCTTTCAGTCTTATTCTGGCAACCACACCAAGGATCCTGGATCCTCATTTCATGAATGTCACCACTTCTGATAGAAGAAGTCTTCAATTTGCACATTCAACAAATGCAACATATTCATCCCAGCAGGGGCGGGGCGGAAACATGGAACTCCAGGTGCACGTACCGTAGAGCTCAGCAAAGCCGTTCATGGGGACTCTGGATGTTCCCGTTACGAACTGAAGAAGTCTGATCCTCTTCTCAGCATCCATCAACAGGACGACCTGACGGGAGGGAAGAAAAGAGACAGCATTAATATGCTAGATACAGACAATAATAGAATGCAAGTAGTTTAGACATATACGCAACTCCTAAACTTCTATTTAGAAAAAGGAAACACAATTCTATTCTAATCGTTTTTAATAAAGGCTACAGATACCGGATCACAGAGATTTCACAGAGGAATGTATAATCTGGTCTGCCGACAAGGACAAACAGAAGCCGTTTGAGGCAGGCTGTGTAAACATGTAAACATGACCCTGCTTATGCGTGTAGGCCCATGGACACAACTGTGCGTGCTACACTCATCTGAAGAAAGCTGATAACAAGGGCTGGTACTACTTTTTTTTTTCCTTCTTTAAAATCAGAGCAAACACACGCATTCAACAGACTTTGATCTTCAAATGCAGGACAGGAGACCTACCGCAGGCCTGATGAAGGGCAAGGCCATGGCACTCTACTAGATCAGTTCATTCATAGGTTAACACGGGCTACATACTTTGGCTGTTGTGACAACCTTACATGTGTGTCTCAGAGAGCGGCTTATTTGTATGCAAGCTAAACAGGGTTGTAATCAACTAGCTTCACACAAATCCGGCTGGCCATTTTGGAAAATCACTGACTTCTGTATCTGCACAATGTAGTACAGTAGTGACAATCTGTTAAGTCAACGTAGCCTGCCTACAAACACAAAACACTGTGTCATGGCCTGAGAAAATACAAAAAGGAGGCTGTACTTGGTGTGATGGCATGGTTTTAGGCTGGTCTTATGGGTGTGACATACCTTCCAGAACCACTGGATGACCGGGTGGTTGGGACAGTAACCGTTCTTATAAACAGTGTGTTGCCGCCAGTCATTGACATCAACGTCTCCCAGGCCGCACATCAGCAGCTGCACACACACAAAAGGAGGTAGGAGGAAGGCGTAAGTGCTTTAAATCACAACCACAATAAGATATCAGATGTTAAAAGGTGCTAGCTGTGGCTTTAGCACAAGAGGTGGACACTAGAATACGTGTTCATGGCTTTTTAAAAAGGACAGTATACCTCCAGCTCATTTTCATCAAAGATCTTGATTAGGTCAATAAGGATAAGTTCGGTGAAGCCCTAGAGAAGAAACATGGTTAAAAAAAAGTTAATATAATCCAAACATCAATTCAGATAATTATTTAAAGTGCCTGAGGCAATGTGTTTCTCATATCAATACGCTCATTATGCTTCTAACACCTATATGATGGAATGAGTGAGTTAAGTCGAAATCAAACAGTTGAATAAAAACTATGGCACTGGCCATCTCTTTTTGACATATTGCCCCCTAGGGCCAACTGACATTACTGCATGCACTCACCTCCAGGAAAGCATTCATTTGCTTCTGGACCCGGTTGACAAACCTCCACTGAATGACGAGGCTGTAGGAGAAATTGTGATGGTGAGAACAAAATGATACCATAAACACAAAGGAAAACAGGCAATATGCAAAACAGGGCTGAAAATGAATTATCTCCAAATAATCCTTGAAAAATTCATTAATTCATAAAACAAAGTCACTCACTTTTAACAGTTAAAACTGGACGATTTGTGTACAGTGAACCATTCTATTTTATTTTTTAAATAAAAATGTGACTTTTTGATGGAGCCGCAGCACACGTCCGCGACCCACTCCACACCAGCTTGCGACCACTTTTGGGTTGGGACCCACCAGTGTATCCCATGTATATATTATATACATAAGTCTAACTTTTACTTTTTTACCGAACAGAAGTTTACTTCTTCCGATGGTGGGCTTTGATTTTGAAAGGTGCATATAGACATTGTGAATTTACTGCACAAATTGTTTTGTGAAACAAATTCGAATGGCTCGGAAATACAATTATTTTTGGGTTGTGACTTAATGACCAAGGACAAATGTGGGTCCTGAGGTTAAACCAGTTGAGAACCACTGATCTAGTATATTAGCATGTGAAGAAAAGTTCTTACTCAATATATTCCTTCTTGTTGTCATTTGTGACGACCATGTCTGAACCACTGGGCTTCAAGTCCACTTGGTACGTCTGGCAGATAAAAGACACACATTGAAACCAAAAATCCAGAATGTTCCAACAGGAGGTCTATTAATGTCTCAGCGGCCCCGGGGACCTCCCTCATGAAAAAAAGTCTTTCCAGTTCGTGTTCGAGTATGAGTACCTGTCCAAAATTGTCCTCGTCGATACAGAACCGAAGGTCCAGTTCAGTAGGGTCGTTCTCCAGGATCCACTTCAGAGAGTTGTAGTACTCACTGTCCTGCAGAGAAATAAAGGTAACACCTATTCAGTATGGCGTTTCACTCAAGTGTTCCATTGCAGGGATAACATTAAACTTAATAAAACTAGTCTAGTCTTACCACAGATTCCATGTCTTTCAGAGAAATCTGCTTCCCCAGCATCATCTTGTAAAACGGTCGAATGAAGAAACCTGGACACCAAAACAAAACCCTGGGCTGAGAGGTTGCCTTAACCCATTAAGACCAGATGCAACATTTGCGCGTATCTCCCTTTAAGACTGGGTGGTGAAGTTTTTCAGAAAACCCTCCAGTTTTAGGCGGTTCTTTTCACACAAGGCTTTAGGTTTTAGAATGCTTTTTTAGAATGCGCTTTAGGTCTTAATGGGTTAAAGAAGCAAGAGGGAGGCTTAATAATAAAACAGGAAGCCTGTAAACACTTCTTTACACTGGAGTCGGGCTACAAGTCAGACAAAGTAATTTCTGGAAATCCTGTGAGTGAGCGTTGTTTTTAAATCACCAGGATTATTAAAATCTCATACTGTGACCGCGCTAATGCCACTCGGAAGAGGGGGCGGAGCCAGCCCTGATCAACTTACCGTCCAACAGTTTCCCATGGAAGACTGCCATTCCTGCCACACGGCCAATGAACTTAAAGTAGGAGAGGTGGTCCTCATTACACAGGCCAGAGTTAGGGTTGATCTGAAGGGTATAGTTGTCTCTGGAGAAACAGAGAAAAGCAGAAAGGAAGGTAATGAGGATTTTCCTGGGTTTATCTATCAAGTTATCCAGCATGTTAATACTTATACCTAAAGGCTAATGGATAGCTGAAAGCTAATAGAGTGTGCCAATTATTTCATGCCATGAAATAATTGTTGATTATTTAATTAATATATTGACTACAATTACAACTACAATTAGGTCATTTAGCAGACGCTTTTATCCAAAGCGACTTACAATTACATGGTGCTATTACATGGAGCAGGTAGGGGTTAGGCATCTTAATCAAGGATGCTTACAGGTAGGCCCACTCGAACCCTCAAACCGACAACCTTCCGGCTGGGAGTCCAACACCTAGACCACTAGACTACCCTGCCCCCTAATGTTATTAAAAAGGTTAAAGCACCATAGTTGGAGTTGCTATAACCTTAAACAAATGCATAACATATCTTTACATTTATTTACTTAAAATTAACTTGTTTGTATGTAATCGTATCGTTTTGTAAATTTAGGAACATAAACAGATTAAAAAATGCGTGTCCATGTACACTGCTCATTCCACTGTTATGGGACCTGGCAGTCAACATGCTATGATCCCAGATGGAATGACAGGAAAGTTTACTGTAATTAAAAGGAAGTTATATAAATGACAATGAAAACAGACAACAAATTGACAATGTATTTACACAACACACACACACACACACACACACACACACACACACGCGCACACACAAATCACCAACTTACGTGGCGGAGTATTCGAAGAGGCCGTAGTAAGGATTGAACATTTCTTTGGACAAAAGGAAGAACCACTCCCTGGCCACTCCCCCGTAGTCCAGACCCTTCTCCAACTCAAACTCGATCCAGAGCCGGGCCTTCAGAACGTCTGGTCTCTTCAGAGACATGATACGACGGTACGACTCCTCAAAGATGTTGTTCCTGTGCAGTTTCATCTCAAACCGGTTGGGGATGTCCGCCTGGACACGATCACAATGCAGAGATCAATAATTGCCCATATTTTGTTGCATGTTGAAACAAATATCAATGTGGGTTATGCAAATGTATGGAACTGAACAGTTTTTTTTTTCTACAGTAGTGCAAATTTATCCCAAGATTCATCCATTCCCCATTTTCCACATTATAAAGCGAAACCTAAACAGTGCATCATTCTAGGCTGTTGAGACCCAGTGCTAATTTTGATGCACAGTGAAACATTTACCATGAATATCGCACCCAGCTAACTGAGTCATGCAATGTACAGACACTGCATGCGTTAATTCATTCCTGGATACAATTTCCACACATTGAGCAATCATGATTAAAAGAAAATGTCAGATTCAGCTTGCACTGGTATTATTGTTCAGAAATTGGGGAGGGGCCTTACCGGTTTCTTTAATTTCTTCCGGAAGTAGTCATATTTCTGCTTAAACTCTCTGGAATATGGAACAGCCTGCACAGGGGGTAGAAACAAGAGTGTCAAGGATTAGCAAGGCTGAGACCTCGAATCATGAACCCTACAGCTTCCTTAAATTAAACATGACAACAGCTAAATTGTGTTCTTACTGTGTGTGGCTTTCACTGTGAGATAAGGAAGCTACAAAGAGTTCTAACAGGAGAACAGCTGTCCACAGCAGCCTGTGTTTGTTGCATAGTGCATACAGTGTCGGCAACCATCTTCGGAGAGCAACAACAATATCTGAAGTGTCGCATAGAATAGCAGCACAGTGGCGGGATGCTAAGTGACCAGTGTGGTGACAAAGTGACATGTCTGTGTGCTGTGATAGTACCGCCGTGTTAACAGAAAGGGCAGTTGTAGTAGCAGAGTACAGCTCATCTAACTCAGGGGTTCTCAAAGTGGGTGTCGGGATTTGAAAGGATTCTTGTAGTTGTGCAAGGACAGGGTGGGTGGGTGTATAT
>JAOEHI010004409.1:0-10053 GCA_025447815.1 Percopsis transmontana | reverse complement strand
GTTAAGCACTTTGTAGTTAGCAATTATTGACTGTTTGAAGAGTGAATGATAACTTTAGATTATTGTAAATATTAACTCTTTTGAGGAGCGAATGATACACTTTCGAACTTTCGTTGTGCAAATTCATAGGTGAAGTAACCTTGTTACATAATGCTGTTAACAAATGTACTAATTGTAAGTGGCTTTGGATAAAAGCGTCTGCTAAAAGCTTAAAATGTAAATAATGTAAAAAATAAAGTAATTGAAATAGTTACTATTGCATTTTAAATAGGGTAACTTGTAATCGGTAACCCATTACATTTCCAAAGTAACTTCCCAACACTGATATTGAAATACCAAGAGACTGATAAGAACACGAAACTCCTTATCATCAGGCCTGCATGAAATGTGCTGTTTAGATTAGCCTACAGTTTAGCCTACTGTTTAAAAGGGATATTGAACCTTCTAAACCCCTGATTTTGTAGCTTCCTTTCCTTAAATAACTCAATACGCTCATAATTTGACATGAAATTATTCCTCAAAATTTTGATTGTGATTGATAAAAGTATTGATAATTCTACTGGTAGTATGTAGCCTATTCTAAGAAGAGTGTTTTTTACAAACAGTTGAAGTCAATGGAGGTAGGTCGGTCCTTTACGTATTGTGACAAATTATTTAATGCCAAATGTCAGGGGACTTGAAATTGAGATAAGAAAGCTTCAGAGTCAAGCGTATAACATGATGTAATAAATTCTGTCTTGTTGTATTTGGAGAAAGTAAAGACAGTTATACCTGACTCTGATATTCAACTTTATTTAATATAGTCTCTAAAATTGGGCAAGACAAGGCATGAGAAACAGCTAATGGGTAGCTAAAAGTACCGTGTACATTTTCTCCATTTAACATGCAGGTGAGGCACGGAAAAACACAGTGAACTGGCAACACACTCCACAGCAAAATGCACAGCAGCACAAAAGGGTCCCAAGGTACACACACCTTGTGTACATCCACTACAAGCACAGGTGATCACACAAACTAAAAGAGGATCCTACATACATGACTGGCCTCCTGCTTCACTCTAGTTTAAATTGCCCACCCACTGCCCTGCAACACCAAAACACAATGAATAGGCCTACATTAAGTGAATATAAAAACACAACAAAGATTTAAAATTTAGATTTAAAACAACACGGATACGTCAGCGACACCCCCTACGGACACCCCCTACTGTAGCTTGTGCTAATAGAATTCAGATTTATTTCTTACAATCATAGCCTAGTCAAAATCAGTTGGCTATATGCAGTGTCAAGTATGTAGTTTCGGAAACAGCCATTGTGTGCGTCTCTAGTGCTGAGTCTTGAACATTTTGTTCTAGGAGAACACGCTACCGTCGGGTTGGATTAGTCTACTCACCATGGATTATTATTTCTGCATTCCCATAGTGGAGAGATGGTGTTTGTTTGGTTTTTGCCACAGGTAGGCCTATTTTTGATGACTATATTGTTTGGGCAGTTGTTTTTGGTTTGTTCTTGTTTGTTCCCGCACCCGTTTTGAGCAGTAGAAACCTTTTAATTTACTTACTGTCCCAGGCTCATCTCTGCGCTTATCCACACCTTGTTTACAAAAGCTGCAATCAGCACACAAACTTTATAAATTTTTTAAGGACTGTTTGTGGTTAGCCTCATGGGTAGGGCTACTGGGAAGCTCCCAGCACCAGTTGCCGTGGTAAATGTTCCTGCCCTCTCTCTTAATCCCCCCAATATCATCACATCTCACAAAAATCAAATCCCATCCCAATCAGATTCCCTGGCAGGGCCACAGACTGTGGGAGGCAAATTCTTGTCCAGCATCTGGACCGGCAACCCTGTTTGCTCTTCTCATTTTAGGTATGTTGCCAGGTCTGAGCCATAATTCAGAGGTCAGCAACTGAGTAGTTTGATGGCAGGGAGCAGAATGACACTCCCATTGTCTACCTTTACATGTGACAGTATATGACAGAGCGTCCCATGTGAACAGCACATATTCTGAATAAGAATATCGACCTATTCACCTTATTTTGGTGCATAAGTAAAGAGATGTTTTTTTTAAATCCCCCTTTTATTCACCTCACTCTCCCTTTATCTTTCTCCCTTTTACTTTACTTTATGTCTTTCTCTGCTCTTTCTCCCTTTCTTTCTCTCTCTGTCTCACACACACACATACGGGTCAGCAAAACCTTGTCTTTACACTCTCTCTGTGAGTGGTAAAGGTCGTTCGACCATCTGCTGCTTTGCTGACTAGACTATACTGTATTTAGTTTTTCTAAAGCTGCAGCTTGAAGTTATAATATGTTTATAATAGTGTATCTTACATGTGTGTTAATGTAATAATATATTGCGCCTGGATGAGTCGGAGCAAATAGAAAACTAAAGCCATTCAAGCTATGACTGTCAGACATTTCTATTTATTATTTCACAAATGTAATAACGGGAGCGCCTGCCCCTCCCTGGTCGAGCTCGCCGGTGTATTAAGCCACCGGCCATCGGCCGTCCACGTTCCTAACGCACCCTGCCTCCCTACACACCTGTCACCAATCCCCTCATCCACCCTCCTGAAGCAGCTATATAAGCGGGAGGGTGGATGAGGGGAATTGTCGGTTATTGTTTGTTGTATCCCTCGCTATTCTGTTGTGTTAATTAAAATTACAACGCGCTCAACGTTTCACGCTCTATCTGGTGTCTGCGTCTCCGTTCTTCTGCCCCTGTGTCTGCACTCCATCCCCTCTGCATTACAGAATAACCGACCGCAACAATAAGTACAGCAGAGCGGAGGCAACACCGCTACCGCCTGATGATATGCCGGAGGATCATATGGCTCAGCTGGAGAGACAGCTGATGGGGCTCTCCGGGATTGTGGAGCTACTTCTGTCCCGGGATGGAGCGCCGGCAGTGGCCCCCTTTCCACCTACTCCCGAGCCTGACGCAGCAGGGAGAGATGACCTTCATGTCATCTCTCTCCACCAGACCGATGCGGAGCGGGTCCGGACGACGCTGTCTTTGCTCACCGGTCAGGCCCTGGACTGGGCCACCGCCGTGTACCACTCCTGGGGTTCACCCATCCCCAGTTACGCTTGGATAGTGAGGGAGCTTCGCGCCACCTTCAGGGAGCCGGACACCTGTCAGGGGTCTGTCTCCGTCAGGGGTCCCGGCCCGTCCAGGAATACGTAGAGAAGTTCCGGACCGTGGCCGCCTTCAGCGGCTGGAATGAACCTGCTCTACGCACCGCCTTTCGCTTGGGGCTGCGGAAGGAGGTACAGGTGGAGTTGGCCTGTCACCACGCCACCTTGTTGCTGGAGAAGCTGATGGACCGGACCCGGGCTCACGACTCGCAATTCCGCAACCGGGACCGCCTGACGGGACGCCTCCCACCGACGCAGCGCCTTCCGGATCCCGAGCCCATGGAGCTAGGCATCGCTCCGCTATCCACTGAGGAACGAGCACGCCGGAGTCGTTTGGGCCTGTGCCTCTTCTGCGGTCGGGCTGGGCACACTAAAGCCCAGTGCCGGCTACGGAGAGAAGAGGTATTTCATGACATGGTCGGTCGCCAGGTCGTGGTCTACCTTGACGACATCTTTGTGTATTCCACCACCCTCAAGGAACACGTCAATCATGTACGGAAGGTCCTCCGACGCCTGCTAGATCATGACCTGTACGCGAAAGTGGAGAAGTGCGTCTTCCACCAGACGGCCGTCTCCTTCCTGGGCTACGAGATAGACCAGCGTGGGACGAGGATGGTTGAGCAGAAGGTAGAGGCAGTCAGGTCATGGCCCACGCCAACCACCGTCAAGCAGCTCCAGCGGTTTCTGAGCTTCGCCAACTTTTACCACGGTTTCATTCGGAATTACAGCACCGTAGCTGCTCCCCTCACGTCGCTGCTGAAGGGCAGCCCCACTCAACTGTGCTGGACCCCGGAGGCGGACCAGGCTTTTGGGGACCTGAAGATGCGCTTCACCACCACACCGCTCCTCCATCACCCGGACCCTCAGCTCCCATTCACCGTGGAGGTAGACGCGTCAGCAGTGGGGGTTGGGGCTGTCCTGTCCCAACGACAGGGGAATCCTCCGAACCTCTTCCCCTGGGCTTTCTTTTCTAAGAAGCTGTCACCGGCAGAAAGGAACTACGACGTGGAAGACCGAGAGCTACTGGCGGTAAAGTTGGCGTTGGAGGAGTGGAGGCACTGGCTGGAGGACGCGCAGGAGCGTCCTCCGTCCACGGTACCACAGGAACCTTGAGTACATCCGGGCGGCTAAGCGTCTCAATCCACGCCAGCGACGGTGATCCCTGTCGCCCAGGCTCCAAGAACAAATAGGTGTATGCCCTGTCGCGGCAGTTTGAGCCGAAGGGGTCCTTAGACGAGCCCACCTCCATTCTGCCGTCCATCTGCTTCATCGGCCCGGTGGAGTGGGCTATCGACCAGGAAATCTGCCATGCCGCTCGGGGGGAACTCCCGCCTCCTCGATGCCCTCTGGAGAAGACCTTTGTGAGAGAGAGGTCAGGTCCTACGTGGATAGCTACCTGGCAGTGGATTTCGCCACAGACTTACCACCGCTCGAGGGGAACACGCCGGTCCTGGTGGTCATCGACCGATTTTCAAAGATGGTCCGGTTCCTGCCTTTACACCGTCTCCCCTCTGCTCTTCAGGTCGCTGAGATGCACAGAATTCACACCACTCGTCCACTAGTCTCTCTCCCTTCGAGGTGGTGTTCGGCCGTCCAACACCACTTTGCCCTTGGTCGAGAGACTCCAGTGACGTCCCCGTCGTGGATGAGTGGTTTCAGAGTGCGGAGGCCGCCTGCTCGTCTACAAGCCCCCGGGGCACGCCAGAAGCATCAGGCGGATCAACGACCCCCCGAAGCACTCATGTGTGGCTATCGTCCCGGGACCTACCCCTCCGCCTACCATGCCGTAAGTTGGGTCCCCGGTGTGTGGGGTCATTCAGAGTTCTCCGGAAGGTAAATGATGTATCGTCCACATTGGCCTTACCCGTAGATTACAGCCGGGTCTCCGCAACGTTCCATGTGTCTCTCCTCAAGCCGGTTGTTCCTGGTCCCCAGACGCAGCCAGCCCCCCCTGCCACGCCACCTCCTCCGCTGGACGGCTGTCCACGTTCCTAACGCACCCTGCCTCCCTACACACCTGTCACCAATCCCCTCATCAACCCTCCTGAAGCAGCTATATTAGCGGGAGGGTGGATGAGGTGAATTGTCGGTTATTGTTTGTTGTATGTGAATGCCTGCATCACTCGCTGTTACGTTCCTCCGCTTGATAAGTCCAGGGGGGACGGAGGAGCAACAATAAGACTAAAACTCGGGCAAAAGAGGACAGGGAACCAAACGATATTTATTACAACACCAACCAAGGGAACACAAAACTACTCTCTTAAAACCAGAGAGCGACCAAGCCGGCACAGCGATGATAAACAACGGTCTACAAGAACTAGCTACAAGGTCAACACTAACACAACCAATAAACAAATAAACACATGGCTCATGCAGCCCACCACTCCCAGCGGTTGCCTAACCCACTGGTTAAAACCGTCTGCCATCCGGGTCTGGGATACGGGATGTCTGCAGTGTGGTCTGAAAATCTGCTTTGGAAAACCCATGCCTTCTTAAGCTCCAAGCCTTGAGTTGTAATTGCCCACACCCGCTGCCACTCTCCTCTGCAGCAGAATCAGTGGGGGAAGGGCTACTACCTGGAGAGAGAGAGAGAAGGCACACCCCAAACCAAACCCACAGTCCTAGGATCATAACACCCCCTCCCTTAAGAGCAAACCCATCGGTTTTGCTTATAACAAGAACCACTATTATTTACATACCCCATATAATACTACCTTAAACACATTTAAAATGAACAGTGATGGATCACTCAGGCACTATTTCTGTACAGTATAGCCAAGTTTATCTACACCTCACCCACGCGATAGAGCGTCAGCAACCACATTTTCCGAACCCTTTTTGTGTTTGATATTGAGTTGAAAACCTTGGGCCATCAGGGCCCAACGCGTCAGACGTTGTGGTTGTACATTTGATTTAGAAAGACCAGGGGAATGTGATCGGTGTACACAGTCACAGGAGTTGGGCTGGAACTCACATATACCTCGAAGCGTTGTAATGCTAATAACATGGCCAGCGTCTCCTTTTCAATGGTTGAGTAGTTCAGTTGGTGGCGCTTGAACTTCGTTGAGAAATATGACACTGGATGACACACACCGTCTTCTCCAACCTGTAACAAGACCGCTCCTGCTCCAGTAGCACTAGCATCTACTTCTAAGTTTAGAAAGGGAAATGCAAAGTTAGGCGCAGCCAGGACAGGAGCACTGCACAACAGGGACTTAGCAGCGGCAAAGGCATGAACACATTCACTGGTCCACACAAATGGCACAGCGGGGCTACAGAGCTTAGTAAGGGGTGCCACTACCACGAGAAGTTCTTACAAAAGCATCTGTAGTATCCTGTGATGCCTAAACGCCGGAGCTCTCGTCTGGTTGTAGGAACTGGATAAGTTAACACTGCAGCTACTTTGGCCTCCACTGGCCTGACCTGCCCCTGTCCTACCCGTTTCCCTAGATAGGTAACAGTCGCCCAAGCAAATTCCCATTTGGCTAGGTTAAGGGTCAATGACACTCTAGCAAGCCGTTCAAACACAATTTTCAGGCTAGCCAAATGACTTTCCCAATAATTTGAGTAGACAACTACGTCGCCCAGATACACATTACACTGGGTTACATCTCCTAACACTATGTTCATGAGTCGTTGGAATGTGGCTGGGGCATTTCTCATGCCAAATGCCATCACGGTATATTGGAGAAAGTGATCTGGAGTCACAAATGCTGATATGTCAGATGCCCTGTCTGTCAATGGGACCTGCCAGTATCCCTTAAGAAGATCAAGTTTGGTGATAAAGACAGCAGAACCAATGCTATCTATGCAGTCTTCCATACGGGGTAGTGGAAACGAGTCTGGTACCGTGACTGCATTGACTTTTCTGAAATCTGTACAGAACCGGGGGGTATTGTCCGACTTTGGGGTCAGCAAACAGGGTGAACTCTATTAGCTACTACTAGGCTTTGCCAGACCATTTTCTAGCAGATAAGTAGCCTCCTTCCTCAATAACTCCCTTTTTCCAATAGAACACCTGTAAGCATGCTGCTTGATTGGGGTGGCAGAGCCAATATCAATATCATGCTGTAGCACATTTGTACGAGATGGTATGTCACTAAAAAGCATGGGAAATGAGTTGAACAAACTAAGTATATCACCCCGCTGAGTTTCAGTAAGGTAGGAGAGCTGTGACTCCACGTCAGCCAAAAACTCTGTATTACATAACCTACCACACTGTTTCCCTTAGACACGATTTCTTGTGGTTGAAATCAGTTTCAAAATGGTCAAGTACATGCCCCTCCTCCTTGTGAGTGCTGAGTGACACTCCTAACTACCAATCCTCATAGGGCACTTTTTGTTTTTCATTACATAAAGTGTAAGTACTGTGGGCACAACTGAGGATTGTACCCTTAAGCTCCTCATCGCACATGAAAAAAATTAACCTTAATGGAGGGTGTCCAAATATCTTGCTTCTTTGGCTGATGTTAAAACCAAGGAAGTAGTTTCCTTAGTCCAAAAATAACTCTACGTGTCCAAAAACAGGGTTATATTTATTTATGTATATATTTTTTAAATACTGGCAAAAAACTTTTTGATCTTATCAGTCCAGACCCAAGGAACTGCACTGTCACCCTGTGGACATGACAAGTGACCAGTTAAATATCACCTCATCTCCAGTTGCAGACCTACTGAACACAACGCAAATCAATATAGATAATGACACTTATTGACCAAACAAGTTGGTCAGTTGTGTACACTTAATGAACATAATATTAATCTAATCCTTTCTTTACAGGAGAACAACAGGCCTGACGAACCATTGCCATCTCAGTAATACAGACAGGAACATCAATCTCATGAGCGTTTTTTGTTGTTGCACTGAATGCTACTACAACGTCAAAAAAATAAACAAAACATTACTTCCGACCACTTTAACTCTAATGGCTCTGTGGAAAATATTCATTATGAAATGCCTCCTCCAATCATAATAATTTGTGAGGCAGTTGTTGTTCTGCTCCCTCTTGAGGTCAAATTTTATCTGGTGGTAGACACTCTGACTTGACTCTAGAAAGCACTGCACAACACTTCATTTCCCAGGATCCGTTAGCACCGGACGTGCGTCATCACACATGACCTTGGATCTTGTCTCTTCGTGAAGTTGCGTTTTGCACAGAACAGAAGACAAACATGGCAAATAAAGAACCCGGTGTAAGTATTTGTTCACTCCAATAATTCAAAATGGACATTGTTACATTCACTACATGTTCTTTTTGAAATATTTAACTGTTATTCGCTATGCACGTGGCAGATTGTAATATGTTTATGAGCACACGTGAGAGATCACCATATACAGCTAGCATGCTAGTGTTAGCTAGGGTTACGTTCAGTTATCATTACATAACAATAATAATTATAATAATAATACAGATACATTATTACAGTGACACGGCGGGTCGCCATTTAGGCTAAATGTATTGGATATGTCTCCCTTCTTCCAGGGGCGTTAAGATCCATGACAGGTTACTCTTTGTTGACTCATTGCTGTCAAATGTATTAAAATATATTCTGGCTAGATCTTGGCCCTTCTGTAAAAAGTCTTAATGTTACCTTAAACGCATGAGATACCTAACCCACCCAACACCCTGTCTCCTTAGTGTAAACCCGGGGTTGCTATGTAAAATTGGTCTTTGAATGGCAACTGTGCTTTGTGTGTTTTTTATTTATTTAATAACCATGAATGATACACTTTCCAGTAATGTTGTGCAAATTCATAGGTGAAGTAATTTATGCTACTAAGTCGCTTTGGATAAAAGCGTCTGCTAGATGCTTAAATGTAAATGTAACCAACACCTCATGATATAGAACAGTGGTTTAAGAGTCTTTATGCTCGTAACCCTGCCCTCAAACGATAGTGTTCATAACATTGTTCAGAAAGCATGACTTTGTGTGTTACAGGGTTTCCTGCAGCAACTCAGGCAGATAGCGGGCAGGATGTCCTCTGGTCCGCGGGGAGCAGGCGTGGGGGTCAAGCTTCTTATTGGTGCAGGTGCTCTGGCGTATGGAGTGAAAGAATCTACTTACACAGGTAGACATGAGTGATATGACAGAAGGCTATAAAATGTCTATTGATAGCAGAGGCGTGCCGTTAGGTCTGTGGCTGGGTATGCACTGAAATTCCGTCTGTACCGCTAAATGTAATGTAGGCTACCAGCTGGAAAAACATCAACATTGTCATTTACGGATGCGGGGCAATCGAGAATTTGTAGCACTGCTCTGTTGTCGGCTGCACACAGTACCACACTATTCAATTACCACTATTAGTTTGTTTGTGGAATGTATATAAGAACATGAGAGTAAAAATAAAAAATGGGTGTAGGGTTTAGCATGTTGTTCTAGTGGAAAAAGTGTTTCACGTTCATCATTATAGGATTATTGCTTCTTTATTCTGCCTCGCCGTTATGTGCCGCTCGTGTTTGACCAATCAGAACAGAGTGTGTGACCTGACCTGGCACTCTTGTCTCAAAAGGAGTGGGGGGCTTAAAGACACAGGTGCTCAAACAGAGTAATTCAGAGAGAGGGTGAAAAGGCATGTACAGTATTAGAGAAGTAAAGGAAAATGTGTTTTTTGAACATTGAAGCATGTAAATCTATTCTAGTAGACCCCAAAAATATAGTTATGAACAGTGAAAATTAGCATAATATATCCCCTTTAATTTATGGCCCGTTCACTATAATTCTGTAGCTTGAATACTATAACAACAATTATAAATTATAACAACCTATATATGTATATCGTTTATCTATAGTGTGTATGTACAGTTGCGGTCGGAAGTTTACGTCATGGACATGAATGTCATGGCAATATTTTGGCGATTTAAAAAAAAAATATATACTGTGTGTGTGTGTGTGTATGTATGTATATGTATATGTAT
>JAOEHI010004408.1:0-10054 GCA_025447815.1 Percopsis transmontana | reverse complement strand
TGGGAGTCCAACACCCAGACCACTAGACGATCCTGCCCCCTACTGGCTGGGAGTCCAACACCCAGACCACTAGACTACCCTGCCCCCTACTGGTTGGGAGTCCAACACCCAGACCACTAGACTACCCTGCCCCCTACTGGCTGGATCCAGGTGGTTACATGGAGTATCTTCATTCCAATTAAGTCCTCCTTGATAGTGGAATAAACTGCAGGCTATTGTTCTGCAGCTGTAAGCGACGGTGTGTTGGGTGGCCCAGCCAGGGTGTGTAATCCCCTTTGTATTGTTCCTTTGGCTTCTGGGCCTCCGCTAACACGCCAAATATGATTACACTACACTGGAGCGTATAGTGTGTGTGTGCGTGCGTTTGTTTGTTTAGGAGAGAGAGAGACAGAGAGAGAGCGAGAGACAGAGAGAGAGACAGAGACAGAGAGAGAGAGAGAGCATTGTGCGCGTTTCTGTGCTAATTGGAGTTGACAGACTGTCTGCATGGGAGGAAAGGATGAAGGAGAGATGAAGATTAGAGAGGGATGGAGGAGGGGACGAAGAATGACTGACAACTAAAAAGGTTCAGATAACGTCGATATTAATCATAATCCATTAGAGCCTGTATTTACACACACACACACAAATTTTTGCACTACTGCACAAATAGCATTCGTGTACACATGTACGATGACTCAAGTAATTGCAAAAATACAATTAGAAACCTAAGAAAAAATAAAGAAAACTTGCTTTATCCTCCTCTGCCGTCCAACAGCTAACCCCAAGCAGAGGGCCCGACAGAGGCCACAATAACAAAGTAACTGGGCTAGTAAAGAGGCTATATGTTGCATAGGTCCCATAGGGTCACACAGGGTATGGGCTAGACGAGGTTTTAGAGTCCTGAATGTAACGTTGACTAAACCCTGTACTTTTGACAGCGTCTGTTCATTCACACTAACTCTAATTCATACCAGCTAGGTCCTTTGTTCCGGATGAGGTCCATTGTTCACCCGAGCTGCCCTGGTATTAGCGCTGCTGCTCCAGGCCGAATCGGCCCGGCAGAGCAGGAAGGGTTCTGTCTGATATCTGATAGAGGCGCTCTCTAACGAGCTCTGGACAGTCCTGGCCAGCAGGGGGCGGCCTGGGGCTCACTGATGGACATTGCATCACATAAGGAACATTTTGATGGCGTCCGAGGATTTCAGGCAAGGATTTCAGGGTGCCATGCATGCAGCCTCTCTGAACTCACGTGCGCTGTGCGGCCCATTACCAAGTTCTATTTGCTTTCATCTTTCGCCGCCAAAAACAAATAATATCTCAAAATGTTCCGTTCCCTTTCATTTTGAGGAAATGAAAGGGACTCGTGTGCAAACCTTTCCAGTCAGGTTGTTTAGCAGACACTTTCATCCTTAGAGAGCAGGTAGGGGCTATGTTGGGGAGTCCACTAGCAGTCTTATCCAGAGGCACTTGCGGTCATTGCATGTGATGATGCAGTAATCATATAATAAAGTGGACTGAGCTAAACCTGCCTGTTCCATTCAAGACTCCATTTAGTGTTGCAGTAGCTCTGATCTCTCTCCAGGAAGAGAGGAGGAGTTAGCAGATTAGGCTAACCCATGGACAGGACCATGTTAAACCTTGCCTGACTTAAAGGAACCATACACTGAAGCGGTGTCTGCCATTGGTCAACAAAAAGTCACCCTGTTTTTCTTTCTCCATTGTCTGAATTCATCAGAATGAATCGTGTTTGAATTGACGTCCTGACATTTGTTGTCAGGACGTCAATTCAGTAAACGCACAGGCAGTATAATCATTTAACAGCTTGCCCTCTCCTCACGATTGGTTAGTTGAGTACATGCAGCTTGCTGATACCAGCACATGTGGGTGTGCATTGGAGAACCAGCTACCAGGCAAGGCAGCTAGATCCAGGCCTCAAGTTCACGTGCGTGGGGCCGACCAATCGGCGTCCCATGAGGAACTACAGGCAGCTAGGGGGCGACGTTTAGGGGCAAGCCTAGATAGACGGTGATAGACAGATGGTTTTTAGACAAATGGTTTTTAGACAGCAATGTTTTTTATGAATGCCTCATGAGGAGCTCGTATCTTCCCCGTCTGCAGGCCTGGAAAGAGAAGCTGTTCAGAGCCAAAAGGAACACCCACAAGGCTGCACTTCTTAACGAAACGGTGTCCCCAGAAAAGGGCTTTTCTGGGGACACCGTGTCTGGCGGTGGGTTGGACAAGATTAAACGCGAAGAAAGAGGTAAAAGTATGGAAACACAGAGACATTTAACTGGTCACCGACTAGTGACAGTAAAGCTACAGAGCATTACTGTCACCATTTAAATGTCACCTGAAAGCGAAGAACATAATTAAAGGGGAACTTGAATCAACAAAATGCAACTTGAAAACGTGTTCCATATTTAAATATAAAATGGAAATGTCCTAAGTTGGAACTATTACATTAAATATTGATTGTGTTTTTCTGTCATACTATGGTTTGGTGGTATGAAATAGAATTTGACCTATGGACAACGTTCCAAAACAAACAAAACCAAAATAAACAAAGTACTGTTACCTGAAATTCCTGGAACTGCTGTTTGCCAAAAGACCTAAAACTTTTGCCAAAACACAGCGGCTGCAGGAGTGTGCAGCTGGTTGGAGATGCTTCTTTAAATACATTTTAAAAACTAGATCAATTCCCGGTGGGATGTGGGCAATTTGTTTTGAAATCAAACACAAAAATAAAAAAAGGATTCCTGGAGGTCTAAGAATATGAACAGTCATGTAGGCAGGTGTTACAAAGCAGAAGTCTAAAGACTAAAGCAAAAACCGTTTGCTTGTTTGCCTCCTATAGAACATACAGTGTATGATGGAAGACGTGGCAATCTATGTTGTTTTCAAGAGCTGGGCGTGTAGGGGCTACTGTATGTCTGAAAAAGTGAAATGGAATGACATTTTCAATAGCGTTTCGCTTGGGAAAGCTGATCCACATTTCTGAGGAAGCTCTGTGCAATTAATAAAGGATCGTTCTGCCTAAAATCAATCCGAATCCTTTCCCACCCATTTAACCCCAGGAGTCCGAGATAAACGGATGAGCAAGAAGGCAGCATCGTGATCCGTACAGGCTGCATCTGTCAAACGGTACAGGCACTAGGCTTAGGTAGCAGTTTAACACTTAACACTTTAACACTGACGGCAGCACAACGACCTCCAGATGAGCTGAAACACAGTTAAATCACACCCTGACATTATGGAACAGGGTGTTCTTAGCCCCCTAATGCTGAAGCATCATAATGCAAAGTCAGCAGATACCACGAATAACAATAATAATGTTGTTTATAGTGCACATTTCTTAAAACTTAAATACTTAAACTTAAAAATAAATACATAAAAGTAAAGACTAACTTAATGACAAAGACTAATGATAATTAAATATATAAACCAAAAAAACTAAACAAAACAAAAAGGACTATCCATACTGTAGCTCACAACCGGCCAAGGATAATCATAATGGTTTTGCACTTTAATATTTCATTCCCTCCACCTGTAGCCGCGAGGCTGCACAAGAGAGCCTGAGCTAAAAGCTATTAGGGACGCGGAGACACCAGGGGAAATCTAATGAGTCGCCCTGCGTTGCCAGCGCGGTCTCAGGTGATGCCGGACCTGGGGGACAAACTGAGGCGGTAACATCGTTAGCAAACCCCCGTGGCTTCACCAAATCACGTTAACACGAAGACACAAAACACGTCTCACCCAAGACAGGCCTTGTGCTTACACTGACAAATGTATTTCTATTTATTTATTTATTTATCTAAAAAGGACAACATACATTGATCAACATTTCTGTAAATGTACCAGTGTTAGGCAGCTGGCAAATGTTCGGCTGCAGTCCTTTGCTGAGATGTTTTGACACAGTAGGTAATGATAAAATGTACAGAATGAACACAGCAAGACATCATAAAGACAGCAGCAACAGCAAAACAAGAATTCCCCAGGCAAAACACAAGCCATGAAGATCTGCTTCAAGGCCAGAGTCAGAGCCTGCCCCCTAAAACATGGATCCATTATAAAAACTCGATACGGCACAGAAAAATGACGGCCATTTATTTCATCGGAAAGTGTTCATAAGCGCTTACGGCCGAATGCTTCTCCCAACTTCCGTCAGACTTCCGTGTGATGGATTCTGAGCATGCGCACTAGTGTCTTCACCACGAACTCACCACGGGCTCTAGGGGACACATTCGCTAACAATACATTTCATGATATAATGAAACCTTTTTGCATGAGTGCAGCGTTCAACAGAGAGACCCAGAAAATATGGCCGATAATTCATACCCGGAATCTTGCCTTTTCCTGCTGATGTTTTAGTGATTAAACTGCTGGCATGGATAGGGTAAGGTTAAGTGTTAGGCACACAGGTAATAACTAGGTTATGGTTTAATCAGGTTAAAGGTTAGGGTAATGTATATAGATCTAGTCTAGACACCACAGGATGAGAAGTAATACCCGAAGACGGACACGGTATTGGCAGGAGCGGTTAAACCGGTTTTACAATATAATCAAGCGTCATGACAGTAACAGCGCTGTGGCATCCAGATAGACCGATAGTCGTTTGAACATGTCGTTTGAACAGGCAGGTTTACTTTACGTAGCCACAGGGGAATAAGACACACACACACACCCACACACCCACACACACACACACACAGTGTGCAAACATGTGGTTGACAGCTGAAGAACAAACGCATTAGAAGGCGGCAGGTGAAGTGTTTATTCAAACAAGAGGTGTGAAATAGACCCAACGTGGGTCCCCGTCCTGCCTGGTTTACGTACGTGCCCCTGGCCCGGTCCAGGTGATGACAGGCCCCTGCATTACGCCGGCGCTGGAGATTAACCCGGGATTACGGAGACAGACAGGAGGAGGGGGGAGGGGGGGGGGGGGAGGGGAGGGGACAGCTGGAAGCAGAGGCTAAATTAACCACTAGCTCTAGCTAGCGCATGAGCCGTACACGCACACACACGCGCACACACACGCACACACACACACAGAGACACACGCTGGTTAGCCATGAGCACATCGGCTAACCAGCGTGATGCCAGCAAAAACACCTCAGATGGAGGAGAAACCAGCCTCTTACGCCTTCTTCTTCTTCACACGTTCCTCCGCGCCGTGACTCAGCGCGTCCTTCCGGCCGGCACGCCGAGCCGCGCCGTCTTGCCGCGCCGGCAGACTGAGTCACGGAAGGCGACGAGGAACGACGGAAAGCCCTCTCTGCTGCCCGTTCCTTCCCAGCCCTGTAACCCTGTAACCCTGCTCTTCCATAATAGTGTCTACCGTAACCGGCTCCTACACACTGTACCTATTTAACCAACGATGACACGGCATCAACACGCATCAACCGTGACAGCCGTGAAATGACACACTAGCGTTTGTTGACTGTGAGCATCTGACAACAGGCCAAACTGAGCCACCTTCGTTCATTAGACCTTTTTCACAGTGACCCGGAAGTGCTACTGAAAAGGAATATGCTTCCTTCCCAGAGACAACCTTAACTCACACAATTTATACCTTTGAGTTTATTTGGGACTGAGCACAAGTCTAATGAACTCACCTGGTGTGGACTTCAACCGTTCATTTAGACAGGAAGAAAGTTTACCCCTCTTTGGTAGCAGCTCCAGGTCACTGAAAAAAGATCTATTGTGCGCAAGGTTTTCCAATTAACACTTGAGAGAGGATTTAAATTATACTGCTGCCTGCTTAACACACAAGAAAAAGAGAGAGAAAGAGAAAGAGAGAGAGAGAGAGAGAGAGAGAGATCCACAGACAGTTTGTTCTCCTGTTAAGAGGAGAGATTATATTTCCCATTTGTGACAGCCTATGTCTGACCTTTTCCCTGGGACTGAACACGGAACAGTGCTGCAGATGGGATTCCACACTGACTGTCTAAACACAAAGTGTACAAAACACCCATCAGGAAATCAATACAGTGTTGTTTATGTTGTTGTTGTTTAGGATTGGACATCATTCTCAAGTTCGCTTTGCGAAGCCAAATCAATGTACCGTTTTAACTTAAAGCCTGGAATCGGACAAGATTTCTGCCGACACATTAAGACAAGTCTGGTTGGTGGATTCTACATTGACACTTTACGCGTTGTCGCCGTTTACGCCAATTTGTCGGCCGAAGTGTTCGAGGGAGACACTGAAGGAGGAAGCAGCGTGCGTTAAGAGTGACGTGTCCCACTCCTAACCTAGCGTTTAGACAAATACGCTCCGTTTTGAAATCTGTTTACGGAACTACCTCCCCCTGCTGGTGAACAAAACAAATGGCTTACTCTACGTTTGATCATATTTTAACCATTGTCCTGTCAGTAATTGACTTAGATCTATGCCACCAATACTCATTTACACACTGTTGTTTAAAACAGCGTGGCATATCAGAGGAATATTTCACAGCGTTCACAGAGCATACTGCTGTTAGCTGTAGCAAATCAACACCTCTATGAAATGAAAAGTAAATTCATCTGAATGTTATTGGGCACGTTTTAGCCAAGTGTTGGCACCAGGCACTTTGCGGCAATATTTCAGAAGGTAGAATGGCGAAAAATATTAGACTACCCAGGTGGTACACAGCGAGTTGCATTTTCAGTTCTATTTTTATTGCAATGTATCGCAAATCATATCGCAATGTACAGTGACCCATGTATCGTGATATGCATCGTATCGCGAGGTCCTTGCCAATTCCCAGCCCTAAATTGTTCCAGTATATCGTGGATGATGTGGCACAGCCATACCATATATACACACAGCCATACCAATATAAATTGTAATTAATATATAAATTAACTTTCCTGGAAGCGCATCGCATTTTATATATATTTGGGTCTTACGGATACTAGATGTTGGATAGTTTCTTATTTTCCTCCGGTATTCTATTACTGTGTGACCTCACCTTGCAGTGTCCGTGCCGATTTCGTAGTTCGGCAGACGTCAAAGCGTGGTCGAGCCGACTACGCTCGACTGTTTGCCTACTGCGCCTTGACAGAGCCAAGCCTCTTGTCACTGCAAGGTAACAAGCAAAACCTGGTGTGGATTCTCAGAGAGGTGGCTACTCTCCGAATGGATCTATCTAGGAAGGTTATGGACAGACTTCTCCCAATCTAGATTTGTTTTACCACTTTCTCTTAGAGGTAGGATATCGTAACTGATTCAGCCTATGAAACTGCTGATTGTTTGCTGGTTTTCATTTTGTTGTAGAAATAAGTATTTAGCCTATGAAACGGTCAGATACACATAAGATTGCTAGCTACGGAATCGGTGTAAAACAAGCTAGCTAAATATGCCATCATAGCTGATGATTAGCCAAAATAGTGTTAATGATTTAATGGTACCGTTAGTCAAAATGTTCACACAGATTTATTTATATTATGCCCTGTCTCTCTGTCTGTGCACCCCTCTTTATAATCTCCCCTCCCTAGACGGAGTATCCTCCATCTTCTCTCACTGCACAGACCCTCTGCAACTACACTAATTAGTACACTCTGGTCTCAAAAGTCACCAGAAACAAAATAAATATAAAATATATATTTTTTGCGTGGGGAGCAGGCCCCCGAACCCCCACTAGCATTCCAGTTTCAAAACCAATAGCATCCTCCATCTTCTGTCACTGCACAGACCCTCTATATTACAGGATGCATGTTAATCATTAGTTATAGAGTCTATAACTAATGATTAACATTCTGTTCTCAAAAGTCACCAGAAACTAGCCGTTTCAAAACCAGTCGTACGCCCCTGAATATAGTCCATGTCTTGGGACTTTCAGATAACTGCTCGACTTGGCGGCCATGCATTGCTGACATTCAGCAACGTGAAATCAATTCATGTGGGCCTGCGGGTTCACTTAGCAGTTTCCAATGGCGACGGATATCGTTGGCAAAAATCAAACTTAAAACGGGCCTGGACCTGGAGACAATAAGGCTCCCTCCTCTTCTGTGAGACACGGACAAAGAAGTCAACCGCAATAGCCAACGATCAGCAGCTCATGCGGGGTGACCCGCTCTTCAGTTCAGCCCACCAGCCAGTTCACACACAACAACGTGTCTGTGACTCCCAGGCACTAATGAAGATCACATGTATCACATGATCACATTTGGGGCGACAGTCGCACAGGGGGTAGAGCAGGTTGTCTGGTGATCAAAAAGTCACCTGGTTCGATACCCGCTGGTTCGATACCCGCTGACTTCTGTCTAAGTGTCGAGGTGTCCCTGAGCAAGACGCCTAACCCTGACTGCTCCCGGTGTGTTGAATGGCGCCTTGCATGGCAGACACTCCATCGGTGTGTGAATGGGTGTGTGAGTGGGTGGATGTGAGGTAATGTACAGCGCTTTGGGTGGCCTGTTTGGTACAAATAAGCGCTGTATAAATGCAGTCCATTTACCATTACATGTAAAGTGAATGTGTTTTGTTTTTATGTCAGGGATTCCTGTCAATCCTACCAGTTAAAACTTCTTTGGGAGAATCCATAGCTGAAAACACCGCCCGATTGGTGGCAAAGGATCCCTGTTAGCGCTTTAATGTATGGCACATCTTTGTATTGGATGTATCTTTAGCCTGGTCGCACCCCCTCCCTTATAATTGAGCCAGCAGGAATGCATGCAAATTATACCGGAGGAAAAATGGAAAACACTTCCTCCAACACAAGCATCTACTGAGTGAGCATTGTGTGCCATGCTGAAACAATGCAGAATCTAGCGTGAATGCCTCAGTTGTCCTCGGATGCCACTGGAAGGGAAAAGGAACCTCTCGTCGGGCAGTGCATTAACAAATGACGATCTCAGACCTTCAGCTGTGAATCGGTTCCGTCTGTCCACCCTTTGTTTTTCAGTTCTAAACCCAAAGCTCTTCCATTAGATAATGCCATTATCGAAACAAAACTCGGGGAAATTAAACGCAGATTACAGTGCAATTCACCGTCTGGGTGCATTAGCATCGCTTCATCATGGAGCTATCCAATACACCGCTAATGCATTAGGATGGTAATATCCTTTTGTAATCATTGGTAATGTCAAACACTGTACCCTCCCATGGCTTAACCAAATCCTCTCGCAGTTAAAACCATTCTGAGCCGGCCCCCCGAGGGCCCGAAACTTCCTAACAGCATAAATTGACGGCGTCATCTAAAAGCTATTAACGATTCAAAATATCATAGTTTCTGCATTTGCCTGGAAACTACCAAGTCTGAAAAAGTCTAATGGGGATGGCATGAACAAAGAAGGTGGTTGGATGAGATGAGATGAGCAGTTTCAATTGTTTGTCATTAAGACATTTAGGGAACTCTGTACTTTTAAGGGCACCGACCGAATTACGTCGACATTGTGATTGTTTCGGAACCTCTCTGATCTCACCAAGTAATTTACTATGGTAATTTAGCATGGTGAGTCATGTGACTAATAATAAACTCCACAGCGTGAAAAGTACTATATACTAAAGGATATATACTACATTGCGTAACTTTTAAATTAATGTTCTAAAAGGTTTTCTGATTTTGTATTTTTTGTTAACCTAAACATTTACCAGAAAATAATTTCAGATACATTTTTATAAATAATACTTTAGAACAAAGGAAATCACCAAGCAGTATGTTTCGGTTTAAATTAAATATCGACATGTCATGTACGCAGTAGTTAAACAGTTAATATAATAGTAAGTTAATATAATAGTATGCTAACAGCAGCTAACAGCTAAAAGGCATGGCTCCCATAACGCTTCAGAAAACACATAAAAAAGTGTTTATGTGAATGTGTCACCAATGTGACGTGGACCTGGGATGCTTCAGAGCTCCTGAAATTCAATTGTTGACTCAGCCGGAAGCATTAAGAAGCCTCGTGTTTATCCCCTCGCACTCGTGGTCCCTTTGAAGCACTGAGCACCACACTAAACTGTATAAACAGAGAGAGAGAGAGACAGACAGGCACAAAGAGACAGAGAGAGAGAGAGAGAGAGACAGAGAGAGAGAGAGAGAGAGAGAGAGAGAGAGACAGAGACAGACAGGCACACAGAGAGAGAGAGAGAGAG
>JAOEHI010004406.1:0-10055 GCA_025447815.1 Percopsis transmontana | reverse complement strand
CACCGAACATTGCCGAACGCACGAGCACACATGTCAGTGTACATTGGGCCAAACCGCTCCGAAGACGACCGGAGTTTCTATATATAAAAATCTGAGCAAATTAATATTGGGCCTCTTGTGACAGAAAGGATAATATATGTCTGCTTCGGATACCTGTGTGTTAACTCTAAGAAGGTGACAGAAAGTCACTCGAAACAACAGTAGCCCAATATTGGCATTCTGACAACCTTCTTTCAAGGTCAGAGAAAAAGCTGAGGTCTAACAGCACACATATCCTTGTCAACCATAATCCTCCTGAAATATTTCTGAAACAAATAGTGAAATTTCATGAAGTTTTGGTTTCAGGTGGATGGATTTTAAATAGTCTGTTTGGTCACATAACGCAACGTCCCATCATTTCCACTAGATGGTAGTAATGTTAAACTGTTCACACCAACCAACCGTGGTGAAATACCGTGGTCCAGAAAGTGATCTACTGTTTTTTTGTCCTCATCTTTTTTGTCCTTATCAAGTGTTGTTCCTGCCTGTCTCTTTCTGGCCTTCCCGGATTCCTTAATTGTCTCTGCTATAAATTTGCATTTAAAATTATTTAGTGAACAAAACATAACCTGATAGTCCAGATGTAATGGTATAATTTTGGATATAGACATCAGACAAATGTTTTTACCCAAATGTAAGCAAACCCAGTGGCAGTTGTATGTGCAACTAGCCTACACCGTGATAGTTGAAAAGGTCGAGGAGTTTGGCAAATGGACATAGTGGGCATCCGGCTACTGTACCTGCACTCCCTCTCTCATCACCTTCTCTCTTCCTTGCATGGAACAACGGAGCCTGGCTATTGTGGTAGAATGCCCGCAGCACATCTAATGTGTTATTATGCCATTTGCCACAAAGTAATTTCGCCCACCCGTCAGAGACACATAGGCCACCGTGAGAGATGACAGGCAGGCAATCTTGAGTCAATATTCTTTGCAGTCTTTTGTGGAACAAAAGGTAAAGTTATTCATAGTCAACTCTTCTATTACACTCTCCCAGAAAAAAATACCGAGGTCCGGACCTCAACGACCTCGAAGCTGCGTACGGCCATGCTCAGGATAGGTATAGGCTATAAAACTCCTTTTTAATAACGATTAACTTAGTATACAGTAGTCATGTTTGCCATCATTATATGCAAACAAATAAGATTGCTAGCATTATCTCCAGTAGGTTATTTTCTGGTTCTGGGACAGATGTGGAATTAAACCGGACAGAAAGCAAGGTTTGGCAATTTGTAAAAGATACTTGGTAAAGACTTTCCGACTGACGCAAGATACATTTATCTGAGGATCCTTCAAAAATACCGCCAGGAGACGTTTTGACACGTCAAAAGTATGCTCGCAAAAAACAGTGGAATCCAATAAAGGTTGAAAACAAAAGAGTATTTTGCCATATAAGACAAACTGGCCACACACCGATGCAAACAGGGAGAGAACATGGGTGGGTTCACATGTCAAAGGTCAAACAAACTCAATGTTCAAGCATGAAGGGGCAAGTTTGTTGGACCTTGTCAGCTTGGTTGCAGAGCGGATATGGCACCATTAATCACAAAGCTCGGCTGCCTGATGATGAAAAATCGCTGTGGGTTCAAGAAGGTGCCGGGGAGGTTACTGGGATCCCACGCAGAGATAAACAGGGCTTCAGCGCTCACATGTTTGTGTTTATTGAACCCATTGAACCAGGAGAGGAATGTGTTGGATAAAAAGAAACTGTGATGATTATGTCTATGTAGTTCCGGCTCACCAGTACCACACGTGTGCATGTAGACTGCATACAATCATATTCACATCTTTAGAAAAATATGGCTTGAGCTCTGCTGGAAAGTAATCTCTCAATGAGGGATTCATAACATTCAGTCTCTTCAGGTATTATGTATGTATACACTGCATATGGAAATACCATGCCCAAAACAGGAGGTTTTAAAATAATTGTGATCTTGTATAGTCCTACCATATCCTGCCTGAATTGACAAAAATTGTATTTACAAACAGGAAGTCAGTTTCAGGCTCCCTGGTTTAAATAAGGGACTCATAACTAGAGATAATTATTCTGAGAGTAATCTTTCATCCTTGAGATCATAACTGCCACCCGTAATACTGAGATAAGATTTACTCATCTGTAAAAAACTAAGGTTAGCAAACTAGTACAAGCCCAAGGTAGAGGTCTATAGGGCATAAAAAGAGATAGGTTGGTAAAATAAGGAGGCAGTAGCCTATTATATAATTTTTGTAACAAATAGGAAGCAAATTGGCATCACTAAGAACTATACTGAAAACAAAAGGACAATACCAAAGCCTGGCAGCCTAAAACAGAAAAGAGTACAAAAAGAAAAAGAAAAAAAGAAAAAAAGGGATATCAAAGGGCAGCTCACCCTTACAACCTTCTAAACTAAAAGGACATAAACAAACCAAAACCTAACATAAATGACTGCAACAACATGACACAGAAAAGTAACACAAGCAACTACAATAAGCACAATACACCAAGCACTTAAAATAAACACAAAGGAGGTCAGTGGCACATGCAACAGCAAGGCTGCCGTGGAATGGTAAAAAAAAAAGTATTTTCCCAACCACTTTTCCTTGACCTCGACGGAAAACATCATGAGGTCAAGGAAAGATGTGAAGGAGAATTCATAAGAACAACCGCGGTGCTAAGAGAATCCAACTGCACTTACACTACGCTACGCAATATTGCGACGGTGGAAGTTATTTACATGGGTCTATGTTCCGGAGAGGGACTACAACACTACCGTGTTGTTTCAAGACTTCATTACCAAGGTTGGAATCGAAATAAAAAAACAAATATAGGCTACCAGTCACAAAAGTGAAACAAAACAGATGAGAATGTTGATCGTTTGTTTTTGTAAACGGCCAAATTGTGCGTCCCTTTAAATGTTGCTGTCGCAAGGAATTGAGCATTATCTCCTTCCCTTTCGTAAAGGATGGTCCAGTGTTCCCTATGCTAAAGGAGATAACAAAGGAAGCATTGAAGCACCTTTACTTAGCATTTAGAGAATTTGACCAGTTTTTTCCCTCAGTTAGAAACCTACCTGAGCAAAAAATAATGTTCGACCGCAGCACCAAGTGTCAAGTGGATCTGGGGTCCTTTTGTATCTGGCATCCAGGTTGCTGCATGGCTGAAGGACACTTGGCCTTAAACCGCCAATTAAGCCGCACAGTCTGCACAACTGAACAGGTGTAGATCCTCTTGGCCAATCAGAGTAAAGGTGGGGCGGGGGGGACTGCAAGAAACAGACATAGCTGTGTCCGAATTCCTTAGTAGTGTATGCCCTAAATACATCATAAAACATAATATACACTACATATTAATAGTTTTTACAAGGACTGAAATTAATGCCGCGTCACTGTCAAGGACATTACAGCGCAAAGCACTGTAGGGCAGTTTCAGTCATGCAGTGGATCCACTTGGAGAGTTTTTATTACTCTTTTAGTCAAGAATATCTAATAACTGTGGTCATAATATTGCACATGTGATGCAATTGAAACTCTAATTGGTGTTGGTGATATTTGCAAACAGTGAAGGGCCCCTGTCCGTGTGGTTGATATGGGTCAGCGTGACCGCCGTGCAATCGGGAAACAACAAATCCTGTAATCAAGTCCAGGAGTGAATCTTTGGCTCCCTTTGGTTTTAGGACCAGAGTTCACACATGTGTCTAGCCTTTCGTTCAACTCTTTGAGAGATCAGATAAGTCCCCACTCGGGGTCTGATGTTGTGAGTTTACTCCAATCCTACCTCAGGTTTGTGTTTCCTGCAACGCCTCTTCCTCATAGGGCACAGAACACAACCTGCTTACGTAAATAAGCGGGGGAGAGAAAGCACAGAGAGCCAAAGGTGAGCCCCTGTTGCCATATTTTACAGGAGGCACCATTGTTTAGCTCCAGGCTTATTGCTTGCCATGCAAAGTAGTTTCCGTTCTTGCGGTTCACTTAAGTTGATAAATTTGTTGTTAACAGACACCTTTTTGGCGAGTCTGTGAAGTCCTGAAAAAACAACACGCGCGAGGATTCTTAGTAAACATTTAGTTCATTTTCAGTTGCAAGAAGATGATTCAGATCAGTGTTTTTTAGACAAGACAATCAAGACATTGATTGATTGCTGGCTTGATATTTGAATAGTATATTATAGCATCTACAGTACACACAACGCACACACACCTCGCCCTAACCATATTTCCTTTGTTTGTTTAAGCTTTGCTTTCCGGTGTTACCTGTTCCTGTGTCGTATCTTCAGAAAAGTTGCATTCAAAATCATTGTAGAAAATATAATTTGAGAGCGATTTCAATGATATTGTAAAATTACAGGTATATTTCTGATATCATTTATTTTTTCATGAAAGAACCTTTACCTCTGAGTCAGGTGTTTGTTCAAGACATTTGGTAACAGATTTGATATCTGATACCAATGGCTGTTCGTGGGAGTTGCCATGGCTATGTTTGTGTTTTTTGGGTAAAGGAGTCACCGGAATTTCCTCGCAGAGAGTAAAGGTGAGTCTGGGAGCCACCAGCCTGGACCATGGACTTCCCTGAGTGCTATACATAAAAGATCCACAGTCTTTGAGGATGTCCGCTGGTCCACCCTATTTTCCATGAAAGATCTGATAGAGTAGTCACTCACTGTCACTCTCTCCCTCGTCTCTTGTTTTTCCTCTATTTTTAGGCTCTTATTTTCCTGAAGTTGTTTTGAGAGGTCTAGAAGACAAAGCCTTCTGTTCATATTCTATGAATACGAAATGAGGTTATTCTAAACATGTTATTATGGCACTGCTGTGCCATTTATAGTCCTTGCTCCGAAGAGCGAAAGGTTGGGACACTTTTACCTGATTCAGTTTATGCAAACATAGCATGACATACACACTTTAGGAGGATATTATCATTGCTTGTAATATTTTCTATTATCTGTGTATGACTGTATAATGTACAGTAACAGTATGTACTGTAGCACATGACCCATGACCCTTAATTGTTTTCACCTGAAACAGCAAGGGTTAGTTGCATTTGACAGCATTTGACCCGCATCCCCCCAAAAGATCTGGTGTGCATGCATGAGGTGGGTGTATTAATAGATAGCAATTAACAAGCATAAACACCATTCAATTAAAAACCTCTTTATTAAAAACATTATTTTAAAAGTTATGCCATGCCATGCCGACCCCCCCCCCAAACCCCAATCCCACCCCCACCCACAAATTCAAGCAGGCAGATCAACTGAAATAAGCCTTATATGAAGCTAGCCACGGTGGGCCATCTACCCAGTCACTGATAGACAGATGATGGTTGTCATAAACACAGAACATACCGGAGGCCTGCTGTATGGTTGCCAGGTCTGCAAGGCCAGGGGATGTGTTTGTATAAATAAAGACAGCCCGGTACGCATGCAGGACCAGTGAAGACATTACATTTTTTTCTCACTATTATTCAAACGTCTAAACAATTTATACAAAGGAAAACAAATAACCCCACAGGTTGGGATGTTTACCGTGTCAGTGGCATCAGGCCAGGTCATCTGAAGCAAATATTTGCGTCCACACAATTTCACTCATTTGCGTAATAGTGCTTGGGTAGATTTGATCAATGATGAAAGGTGTACAATTAAATGCCATACTGCCTTTACTAGTTACTAATTGAAAATAAAACCAGAAACCAGAAAGATGCCATTGTGGAAAGGTAAATGCTCACTGATGAAATCTCTAGAAAGTTTTTTCATTAGATATTATCACAGGTTATTTTCGAATACAGTCCCCGGGTTGAACAAAAGGTAGACATCCGCTGCTTCCTCTTTGTTTGAGACCTTTAAGAGTTATAACATCACCGAGGCAAAGATGGAGCTTTGACTTTCTGTTAGAAGGTCTGTGCTTCAGACCGGATCTCACTGGCAGGGCCATCTTGGCAAAAAAAAAGCCACTTGATGGATATGCTCAGATAACATAAATCAGGATATCCCATCAGGAGTGACGAAGTGCAGCCATTGTTTTGGTACAAGTGGGCACCCATCCTGAGCAGACGTTTACACTGTACATGGGAGAGGACACAGCATGCTGTTCTGCTGTCCTGTTGGATCACGTCAATACCGCCCCCGGGTCATCTATAGAGGTGTAGTTATGCAATGTGACAAGGTCACACCTCTGGCCTGCTACAGTCGGAGCAGGCTAGCGTCACGACCTTTTGGTTGAACAAAATGTCCACACTCACAATACCTCTGGACCATACCAGAGCTGTAAACAAAAAAAAACAAATACTCCCCTCAGACACAACTAAATTAATTTATTCGGAACACTTCAGAACGAGAACAAAAAAGAAATAAAAAGGGGAAACGTGAAAACTCAATCGATAGCCCGAACAAAGAAAAGGAACGGCAAAGCATGTTTCCGAAAACAAACAGCCACTATGGCCAGATGGGTTTTCCAGTACAGTGCTCCGTTAATTAGAGGAAGCAAGGGAGTGCTTCCCAGGGACTTTTCGAATGCAGCCACAATGTGATGTTCTGGTCTGTTCCACCTAAAGGGAACTGATAGGGGAACCTCCAAACACTTGGCTCTAGCCGCTACCTGTCTGCCTCAGTCACGGTACTCCCTGCATGGAATACCTGGAAAACAAGCCTCCCAAATCCGCCTCCCACCTATGTGTCGATAGGATGTCTGATAATCACGTTCAATATGCATATGAGTCACAAGCTATGCTGCCAAACTTAACATTCTGTTCAATGCCAACTTCACTTCATGTTCTTCCTGTCTTGTACTATGGCTTCGTGGAACTTTGTAATATAAAAAACCCTGTACTATTCAAGGTCAAATATGTGTGGGGCCTGTTGTTTTATAGATGGTTTATACTGTTGCAAATTTGTATAAGCGTACACAAACACACACACACACACACACCTCAAAATAAGAATTTCTTTGGACAACAATTCCCTATGCTTAGTAAAATAATTCTGAGAAACAACGAGAGAGAGAAAACTATGTCTAATATAATAAGGCATTAAAGCTAATGGTGAAATAATTACTGCCACCCAGTTATGCCACCGAGTGCCACCCAGTGCCAGAGGATGGTTCCGTGTCCCTGCCTGTTTCCCTGTGCCGCTACCGTCGGGCCCTTGAGCAAGGCACATTTCTCTGTGTGTGTGTTCGCATGTACATCACATGTGACCAATAAAGTGCTTGCATATGGACCGGTTTAATTGATTTCACTAGACTGGGTACCAGCTTGTATAGCAATTCAGTGCTAGCTTGTATGACCAGATTGGTAACCAATTCGTAACAGACAAGCAGGTCATTCCTTTATTCTAGTCAAATTAGGTTATTAAAATGGAGGTTTATAGGATATGTGGGGGCAAGGTTAAGATATTAAGGTTAATATGTTTAGGTTAGGGATACGTTAAGGTTAGGTTAAGGTTAGAATAAGATTATAAATAGAGTATGACCTCCCATGGATTCATGGGAGGTCATACTCTATCTGTAATCTTATTCTATGATATGAAATTCCCCAACAGTCCAAACAGGTCACATGAAAATGATCCCAGACTGTTTTGCAGCCAGCGAGAAGCTATCACAGCTAGTGTTCGGTTGCTAGACAGGCTGGTACCCAGGCTAATGAATGAACAGAGTCCCTAAGGAATCTGATCCCAAAAGCCAGGCTTCTTACAACATTACATTACCCTAATCCTGACTTCATCACACTGGCTCCCTGTTAGGTTCAGAATTGATTTTAAGATTTTGCTCATTACATTTAAGTATGTTTGCAACTGACTCCAGGTTACGTTACAGATTTATTAAACCCATCGGAGCCCATCTCAGCCTTAGATGCTCAGGTTACAAAATCCAGACGTCGGACTGTAAAACCAAAGGTGATAGCACTTTTACCATCAGGCCCCAAGGCTTGCAGAATACATTTATTTTCTCTACTCACTTCTTCTAATAAATCTATTAGATTTGCTTTTACTTGTTGTCACATTTATCCCTCATCTATTTTACATTGTTCTATTGCTTTTAATGACCTGAGTATTTTGCTTTGTTTTGTCTGTCTTTGTAAACTGTGCTTTTAAAGGTTCTTTCTATTCCATCAGCCATCATTCTTGCAAGTTGACATGGTTTGAGTTATTATTGTGTTGGATCCAACTAGAAAGCCACCCGGCCATGCATCAGAGACAAGCCTACCCAAGACAGGACAGTATGGGATATCTGCTCATACAGGACCCCTGTTGAGGTCGGCTGGCTTTGTTTTGAATATTCCACCAGCGTTTTAAACACGAAAAGATCAGCAATGGTTGCGTCTTATCTCTGACGAGTGGAGGGAAAGTTCCCTCCTAGCATACAGCATAAACATGGCTCCAATAAAGGCATCCGTTTGCACCTCCGTGGACAACAGGAAATCTTTGTTTATCGAAAAACATCCCTTTGGCAGGACGAAGGGTGTCACCCATGCCCGTGGCATGGTAGCCACGCTGGAGCCCTATGTTTCAAGATCTCTCTGCTCTGAACAAGGCTGTCATAAAGAATATTTCTGTGTCATAGTTTTGTTGTGTGTTTCTGTTAAAGTATGTGTTGTTTAACAAAACTAGTGTAGAACATTTCCATAGGTGTACATTTGTTTAGCAGGCCCATTCAATGGGTTTTTATTAAGTTTCCAGCAACAAATCCATTTCGTTCACAGTTCAAAACATTTACAAGGTTCATAAAATATATTCTCACATACAGATGCAGTGTATCAAATACTAGACATAAGTATTGCTAGCCAAGGAGCAATGGCGGGCACGATAACATTTACATGATCTGTTGAGTAATAGCTGTTAAACACATCTTTGCATAGATCAATTCCACAATTATCCAGAAGCATACAATGCTAAAAAAAAGGTTACATTTAAAGACCTTACATGGCAATAATAAAATACCACTTGGGCTTTTGTACACTGTTGTACAGAACTTTTAGTTACTAAAAACATTTTTTCCTTAACTTACGTTCAGCTGAAACAATTTATCAACAAGGATATCATTTTACAGTGTATAGGCGTAGACCTACATCCGCATAAAACACTACACACCATTGGATATAGGCTTAATTCACCCAATTCTCAATGATATGCTGCCTGTTTCACATTTCTATTCAAAATGCACACCTGCAGCAATCCCTCTGGAGATGGAGACATGTCTGTAAGTCAATGAGCATGTACAGTAGAAGCAGTACCTGAGGTCAAGTGTCTTCAATCATCTTGCTCTAAATGGCTTTGATATTTCTGGCGTCATTATCTGGTCGTCCCATCTTTCGGTCAAGGTGCATGTACATCTTATGTGAACATTCACAGTGTCTCTGTGATGGTTCTCTGTTATACCATGGATTTCCCTGTTTATCCTTAAAACCACAAAACATTCCCATCGGTGGGAGGCGTCGTCGGGCTAGTCTTCCCTGTGCATTTTACTCATCTCCTCCATCGCTAGCGACTCCGCAGAGTGGGGACCCAGGTTCCTGACGCTCGCCCTGCGCCGTCGGCTGTGGCGGTTCTCAGAGACCCAGTTGGCGACGGTCATGGCGAGGCGAAGCAGCCCCAGGCTGATGCAGTGCACCTCGGACGTGGTGGGAATATCCGAGAAGAGGGCGTGGTCTCGGCACATGAGGACGCCGCTGCTCTCCAAGTCTTTGACGACGTTCAGGATCTCCTGACGCTCCGCCTGACGCATCATCCCACGCACATTCAGCAGGGTGGAGACGTGCTTCTTCCTGTAGTGAGGCAGAGGAGAGCAAAGGTGAGATGGAGGCAGTGTTGGGGGAAGGGGTGGGGGGGGGGGGGTTGGACAGGTGTCAACTGGAATTGGGACAGTGGTGGAGCTGGCGAAAGTCCCAACTTCCGTTGAGTGTATTTCGCATTCGTTGTGCAGTTTGAGGAAAGGCAGAGGCAGTGACGTGTTGGGGGGGTGGGGGGGGGGGGGGGAAGGATAATGCCTGTGGGGAGCGAACTATATACCCAAGGCAAAGGTCGAAAAAAACCCTTGCTGTTTCAGTTGAAAC
>JAOEHI010004405.1:0-10056 GCA_025447815.1 Percopsis transmontana | reverse complement strand
TGTGCCTCTATGCCTCCTATGTGCCTCTATGCCTCCTATGTGCCTCTATGCCTCCTATGTGCCTCTATGCCTCCTATGTGCCTCTATGCCTCCTATAAGCCTCCTATGTGCCTCTATGCCTCCTATGTACCTCTATGCCTCCTATGTGCCTCTATGCCTCCTATAAGCCTCCTATGTGCCTCTATGCCTCCTATGTGTGAGAGGAAGACAATATTTTGAAGTGTCAGGCGGTTCGGCCTGTTCGTTGGCGGCGTCACGGCGATCCAGGCTCGTCATCAGTGACCCGAGACCCTTGTCCTCCTGGAGCTGAACACACGTTCATCCAGATGTTTTTAATCCCAAGCAAGAGGCTCTTGCAGCTTCGCACGCCGCGTTCATGTGGGCGCGGCCAGACGGAGAGCGCCCGCTGGGTGGCACGGGGGGGGGGGGGGGGGGTATGTTGCTATGGCAATGGTTGTTTACAAAGAATGGAATAAAATATACTAATACGATTATTTTGTGTCTATTGTTTCGTGGCGTTATTTTAGCAGTGCATGGAGCCGTAAAATGCAGCTTTCCTGCCACATGTCAGCTTTTCTTGTAATAGCAGCAGGATTTTAATCTCCGATCACACAATTCCGGGTGTTGTTGGACCAAAACGATTAACTTCCCGCTGTCCAGATCGCCCATGTTCTCTCCTTGTGTGAGAGGGAGCTACGTAACATCCGGTTGTAAACTCTGTCGCGGAGGGCGGCAAAAAGTTTCAATGTTTTAACTTTGGACGGCAACAATGGCGGCGTTATTACCATTACTGTTGCCTGTATTTTACCGCCCCGCTCTCTCTCTACCGTCTGCCTGAATCCATGTGAATGCGGCATTGGTGTTCGAAACCTCGACGCTGAAGTCTGATTGAACCTTAACGTTCTAATGAAACTAATATTGCGAGGTAACGGATCTACAGGGCAGATCCGTTACCTCGCAATATTAGATGCTCACACTGACTTCCATTCGATGTTTGCGGACAGAGATGCACCTGTCGACCGGACATCAATGGGAACCCTTTTTTTTTTCAGCATCGGCACACGATCGGCCACCGGATGTTTTTATTTTGTTCATTTCGGGCCGATCTGTGTTCCGGAAGTGTGGGCCTATGCTCCACGCACACAGAGACGCATTGGAGTCGCCAAAATGTCATTTGTTTGTGCGAATATTACAAAAGTCTGCACGCGTCCAACCAGTAACTTTGGCTTCTCCCACAGAGTTCTACTTAGGCTCCTCTATAAGTGGTCTGTCTCCTCTATATAATGTCTCTGCCGTTGTGCCCCAGTGTTGGCCAGCTAACACATGGGGTGCAGTGCCACCACCGCCGAACTGGGCCTTTTGTTAAGGCTGGGGAACGCAGCCATTGTCCTCCATCGCTTTGAACCCCCCCAGTGTCACATCTCCAATACTGTGTGTGTGTGCGTGTGTGTGTGTGCGTGTGTGCGTGCGTGTGTGCGTGCGTGTGCGTGTGTGTGCGTGTGTGCGTGTGTGCATGCGTGCGTGTGTGTGTGTGTGTGTGTGTCCAAATGGCCCTGGACAAGAGTGACGGGGTAGAACATGGCACTTTTAACTCGCGTCACGCACGCCAATTTTTTTATTTTTTAATCAAATGAAACACACCACAGACACAGAGCTGACAAGGTTTCAATCATCATGGAGCATTTATGTCAAATTGGGCACCAGCCACCCAATTTGACATAAGTACTCCATGATGATTGGATGGTGTGTGGACCCCCCCCTCTGCAACACTTACAGCCACGCAGTGATAGGCCTATTGTTAAGATCGTAACTAAGTAAGTAACTAAGGGTTGCATTGTGATATATAGGGGTAACATATGGCAATATATCGATCTGTCTATCTTTATACAGCCATAGTATGGGCGATGTAGCCACGTGATGTATAAGGAGCAACCCGGGGAGATTGAATTGCGCCCTGTGTAACCGATAAGGGTGTGTGTGTGTGTGTGTGTGTGTGTGTGTGTGTGTGTGTGTGTGTGTGTGTGTGCGTGTGTGTGTGAGATAGATGGTTATCAAGGCGGACCATGCGTGCGTGCGCCCACGCAAACACACGCGCTAACGCTGGCCGCTGCAAGCAACGCGCGCCCGTACGGTCGCACGAACGCGCGCGCCCAAGCACGTGCTCGCTTTGACGTCCCGTCTCTCTCCTTTCTCGGAACGCGCGCGCACGCGCCCTTAGATGCTCGCTCGCTCGCTCGCTCACCCGCCCACCCACACCCCCACACGCACGCACAAACACACACGCGCACTCGCAACCCTTGTTCACACAGGCAGCAGCTCGTTCGGGCCACTGCTTCACGCGCACGCGCACCACCACACGGTTACGCATTCGAACCCCCTCGAGAGTGGACCTGACCCGCACATTCCCCCACGCGAACGCACGCTTCTAACTTCCACGCGACCTTGCGATGCGGGCCGCACATCCGGCCGTGCCCACCACGGGCTGCCTCGGCTTCACTCCGTCTCCAAAGCCGTGCCAGCTCTCTTACGCGCAGCGCCCCCGCGCCCGCCCGGGGCCCCCCCCCCCCCCCCCGCGCCCCCGCGGGGCCCGACGAGTTTCCCCTGTAGTAATCCTGTTAGTCAAAGGGAAATGAGGTTGCTAGTTTGGCGCTGTCATTGTACAGAGATTTTCCTTCTCCCGCCTTTGAAGGAAGCTGCCATGCGCCATAGATTTCCTTTAATTGAATCCTTCTACAGTGCACTGTTAGCCTTGTAAACTCGTTTCTGAGCTAATCTCTTTGCTTTGCTCTATCAAAGGCCAACAGATAGAGTCAATTAACCTGTTCAGCTCTATTCATAGGGTATGTAGATAAAATGTACTGAAAAATTACAAAAGGAGTCAAAATACAATGGAGTTATACTTGTTAGCATGCCTGCTGCAAAATGTGCCTCTCAACATGTGCTCCCCTTGTCCTAAGGGTCAAAAATGACCTGCCCCTAAAATAGAGCAGCTTTATTGAATTTTAAACCCCAAACTTTCACCACAAACTTAGTGAATATCTGGGTTTTCCCTCTTCACAGTGCAGACTGCATTTATTCAGGGGAATAATTGTTTTCTTATATAGATATATATATATATATAGAGAGAGAGAGATTACAACAAGGCTATACACAATGTGTTAGTAATATATAGTAATATATAGTAATATATAGTAATATATATATTACTAACACATTGTGTATAGCCTTGTTGTAATCTCTGAGGTATATGGATGACAGGCGAGTTGCCTAAATCTAAAGGGAAACGCGTTGATGGCCAGCTTTTAGGCTAGATAAAAAGAATGACTGACAAGTTGAGTGGTGGCCATGCTGCTAAGTCTGAAGTTACACATTTTTGCTAGCTTGCTAAAATCTATCTATCTGAAGTTACTCATAACTAGCCATTGTGACACAATTTGCATTGTACGTGGATTTTCTGGCTCATCAATTCCAGGTACTGCCCCATCTTCTGCCTCCTCTGGCTCATACATTTACGATCGGATGACTCCGATGGCACCTGCATATGTATCTGCCATTGCCAGTTGCTAGGCGAGAATGTTCAGCTTGTGGCTGTGATGCAGTAGGCCTACGAGTTGAAAGGGGGAGGGACTAGGGGGGAAATTACAACCACACCCATTCAGCCTTGAGTTCTTACTATGTGCCGTTTATTGTCTGACTCGTAGACAAATTTTATTATAGTTACTAATTTGGTGTATGTGTAATGAATACACCCCTCTCCAATATATTGTGGATAGTTACACTTTTCAAAATCCCTTTCCCATCACTTTAAGAAAATCTTTGTACCCTGATAGTGTATGGCTATCATGGAAATATGAACAAAGGCGATGTTTCACGTTTTCTAAGGTTGGGGTCACATCAAGACAACACAAGGGTTAAGACAGGCATTCACTGTGTGACCAAAATAATCCTGCCGTTTTTGGAGCCCTCACACTGTACGATGAAATCAGCCTGACAGTGGAATCCTCACTACAGGGGTGCTCACACTATGCGACAATTCCATCACAAGTGACTCACGACCTCACACTGGACGCATCATTTTTTTAATCTGTGTTATCATCGATCATGTTAAATCCAAAGTAAAGCTTTAAATCCAAAGCTTTAATTCTGCCCCATATTAATGCTCTGAGTGTGCGAATTTACTGATCTTCACAATGGAAATATGTTTTAGAATGCTATTTTGGCATCATACAATCAAAACAGGGGCATGAAATATGTTTGTGTTGCAAATTAATTACCATGTTTCTGCTGTGAAAACAATATTCTTGTTGAGTGCGGGGGTGACTTTAGGAGACTGAATATGACTTGTTGGTCTTGCAGATGCAGGAAGGTTAAACTATGTATCCTATAAGGTTACCTGAAGACTTACTGTAGGTGAGGGAGATGCTTGTCAAACAGATTCTAATTTTATTTCGCCATAGTCCTGTCAGCTAGTCAGCAATAGTAACATGGCTCCGAATGGCTTTGTTGTGAAATCGCCTCACAACACTGGTCACAATACACACGTCGCGTCTAGTTTATTGGTCACCATTTCCTTCCACACTCTGTATGTCAAACGACATCCGATTCAACTGTGTTGTTGGCCAGACTCTCAAAATTAGTTAATTTGTGCCAAAAATGAAGCGTATGCCTAGATGTCAGACAGTAGATTTCAATGGGTCTTGGAGTGATTTTTGGAATCACTGTGAAACTGTTTCTAACATAATGTGAGAAACAGTTAGGACACTTTTTCCCAAAGCAACAGTGAGTATAGTTGCAAATACTGTACTAAGGAGCAAGTAGAAGTTAGGCATCATGCTCATGGATGCTTACAGGTAGGCCGGACATAATGAATATAAACTCCATAACCTTTCAGTTGGAAGTCAACCACACCAACCACAAGGATATTCTGCATCCTAACACAGAAGCTCTCACAACATAGGTGTGCCTGTATGTCACAATTGAATCAATTAGCGATATTTTCCTGTTTTACAAAAATATAGATAGCCTAAGGAGTAGTGTAAATATGCAGTAGTATTAACATTATTTAACACAGGAAAGAGAGGCATTGTCAAAGTAATTCAATACAAGACTACACTTCCAGACTACACTTAAACTTCAATGCCTTCAGTTATGTTATTTAAGGACTTCATTTCTCATTTCAACCTATCTCATATTATAAAGATGTTGTGTTGCAAGAATATTTCTCCAGAAATAGCCTTGCATGCTAAATGTGTGTGTTTGTGCCTGAGTGGATTCTGTGAAAAGGATTATTTCAGTGAAAGGGACCATTCTGAGCAATGACAGTCTCCTACATTGTTGAGATAAATGTATTTTCAAATGGCAGCTAGTGCCAGTGAGAGCCGTGTGCAGTCGTGGTTCAGGCAGAAAAGATGGGCCTTATCATAGCTGGCCAATGCTCCTGGGGCTCCTGGCTCTTCACCCTACAGCCAATTACCTCCTTCCTAAATCTCATCGTTGTTTTTTTGGTATACACAGAGGAGGCTGCACTGACAGAAATGAGGGAAATGCCAATCTTACTAAAAACACGCATGAAAGAAAACGACATTTCAGTAGTTCAGCATATCAGCCAAGTACTTACTAGTATTGAAATATAGTGTAAACTGCACCATTTATTTGCGTTTAGTGCAGTAATTATCTCATAGCTTGCTTTTGATTTATTCAAAAACCCAGTGTACTCCCACATGGCGTATATTTTTCAAAGCATGGCTTGGTGTAACTTTTTACAGCGTAGGCTGAGCTAGCTGTGTTATGCTAAGGCTTCCCCACTCCTGTTGTGGGCGATTAGCTCCGTTTGTCATGAGGCGGTGAGGGAGACACACAAACCAAGCACACACACGCGTCTTAGATTAATGGATTATGGATGAATGTTTTTTTCACTCTCAAACGGATGTGATAAATGGAACACTTTGTTCCCTCATTCCACTGGTTTTCCTCTCTACCTCCAGAATTCCTGTTTGGGTTTTTAATCTTGCTCTATAGAGTGTGTATGGTCTGCTCAGTGCTCACGCTTGACTGCGTCCAATCATATTGCATGAAGAAGGGTCACAACCTCTCGGTTGACATGGCATGGCTGTGGTCTTTCTTTTCTTCCTGCTCAAGACTAGCTGGTTCCTTTTTCTTCTCCTTATTTGTTGTCTTCCCTGATTCCTTCCTCCTTTCCTTCTCCCTTTCTGGAGATAAACGTGTCTGTTAGACAGACAAATAAATTGACTAGTTAATTATGTTTGTGCCCTTGCCATGTTTAACAAACATAAACTTGTCTTTGGTTTATAAAACAGCCACATCTAGCCGTAGCTATGAATAAAACTGATAAAACTGATTAGCTCAGCACAGCACACATATAAAAATAAATGTATTTTGTAGCAATTTGGGGTCTACACCTTTTGGTTATGAGTCCAATTTGTTTTTGGTGAAATATACATTTTCATAATTCATAACCTCGAGGCACCACCTTGTCTTGAAGGCACAAGGAACCACCGTGCATCTTATAGCACCTATGGCTGAACATAAAAGTAAGATAATATACTAATGTTGATAATATATAATTTATATATGCATTTTATTTATCAGTCAAAACTCTTAAATCGGTCTAATTTATTCTGAAAGGTGAGTCTCACAGAGGAAGAACAATTGGTCTGGTATGCACAACAGAGAGAATAATATTTAATACAATGATAATTTTACTAGACACACATAGACAAACACACACTAAATCACAGAAGGATAACAGAAGGCAAGACTTCAACATGTCAATACATGAAGGTTTGTTTTCAATAAACTAAAACATCTTGAATTGATGATTACCAAACAATAACACAGCCTTTAATATGCCTTAAGCCAGGGCTAGTATTGCTATCTGGGAAATCTATTTTACTAACTAAACCTTCTATACTAACGGGGAATAGCTGAAGGAAAAGAAAGGGGAAAAGATGGAATTATTTTAGAATCTTAGGATCTAGAGTGTTTCTGATTATGATTAGGCCTACATTCACATGAAGCTCAGACTTCATCTTCATCTATCAGATAATCCTAAATGGACATACTGTAATAATGGCAATAAAATGCAATAGATGTGCAAAGTATCCTGTTATTCTTTAGGTTAAACAGTCATGTCTAAAGCATGCTGACCCAAATATTCTGTCCAGTTGTTAAAGTGCATTCTTTCAGCACACTAATGTTGTCATTATGATTTACAGTAGGCTATATGGTTTCCAGCATATGAATACATATATTTGTAGGGCTGAGTTCATGTTAGGAATACATATTCTTGCATCAAAGACTCAGGAGGGAACAGAGAAGTAAAGCATAGAACAGTTGGATGTGTGTTCAACCATTAGATTTCCTGTCTGTAAAGCTTCTTTGCTGGTCAGCCCAAGCTGTTTTCTGCTGTTTACCAAAAGACACAACACAATTTACAACACTTCTGTCTTGGTCAAAAAGGAATAGTACCCTTTGTTCACCAGCCCTGTTGTTTACATATGTTTTAGGTCATCATTGTATGTTGTGTTAAATAGCTCAGGCTGCATTTAGTGATGTCTCCTTTAATGGTCTTGTCCTGTCCCATGAATAGTACATTCTTCTAAGGTTTGGATATATAAAGAACGCGAATGTCTGCCATTGCTTACATAGTCAGCAAGGTCTCAACGGGAAGAGGAAACTGTCCCGACTTCATAGCGGGTATTTAACTCCTCCCAACAGTCTAGTCTCGTCTACATTCAAGGCTAGGTGATGCGGATCTCAAACATACCTATTGTCACAACCAGTGTTTTACTCGCACACATCCACTAAACTCTACACACACAAGCTCACCCCACACACACCTGAACCACATCACCAATCACCAGACTCTCCCTGCCTTACTATGTCACAGATTGTCTGGTTGGGAAACTCTCCTGTTGCCTCACTTATAAAACTTCACGTATGTAGTCACAAATAACCTTACGTACGGAGAATATAGGAAGATGCGTACGGCAAAAAATATTTAGATTTATAAATATTTTTATAAAACCTTGTGTGCTTACTTCTTCACGCAAGGTTCGCTTTATGAATCCCAATAAAATGTAAAGTTGTCCTACGAGAACATGCTTCTAGTCACCCACATATGTCTATAAATGGTCAATGAATGGCTCCAAATTAATATTAAAATACTTACTTACGCCTGATGAACCCATTGATTTCACATGACAAAAGCAGAGCGGAAACCAGGAAGAAACTTCATATCAGGAATAGTTTTTATAACAGCAATAGGTCACAGCAGCATGAATGTTGTGACTTTTGAAGTGGGATCCTCTCAGAAATAACTTTATAAGTAGCCTAAAGTTATGATCCAATCATGCCCCTCGCTAAGGGGGGCAAAGAGCTTATGCGCCCCCCCCCACCAAACTCCACTCAAACGCTGAGCTCCCCCTCCCAAAATGAATTACCCATGAAAATACTTAAAACCCTGGCCAGTGTTTATAATTAGCAATAATAAAACATCGTTGTGGCATACAATATGTCCACACGTTCGTAGTAGGTTTGCTCGTGCTTCACATGGTTTTATTTCCCCAATAGTACACAGTTTTCCATGCATACAATCAAACACTCAGGACTTTAACACTGCCTGTAATTGATGCTTCTATAGTTCGGCTGAAAGCTACGTAGGTCTCCCCACTAGTTTGTCCGTCGGCCTTTCTCCTCGACTGCTTGTAGGTTGGCCTTTTCCCCAGCTGTGTTTCTCCTACTGTTTAAAAGGGGACAGGTGATTAACAATTGCCCTGTCCACAATTCCCAAGTCCCGTGAACCACACCCCCAAACGTTCCCTTCCACACGCATAAGAGCTAAACCACATGCTGTGTGGTTTAGCTCTCTAGTGATGCCTGGAAATAAATAAATCAACTAGCAAGAACGAACATAAGTGACCAACCAGCGCGGTTGCAGCAGTGCACGCTGCTCGGGCAAAGATTTCACATAGGCGCGGTTATAGTAGGCTAGCCGAAAGTTTCTAGCCTAAAGTTATTTTATTACTTAAGACCTGGATGCAATGCGACTCAGATTAACCCTGGGTGCGAATGCTATGTGTGAGAACTCTTCACAGACTATTGCCGGTATTTGCTGCATGCATTAAAGGCCCGGCTGGTGCAGCGCTAGAGACCTCACACGAAAGTGCTTGAATGAATGGAAGGAAAAGATGCTGAAGAGATTCCACTGTATGACTCGTTGATTTCTAAATGCTTCGCGCTGGTAACCCCCGGTCCGACGTGAACGTGTCTAGGTTGGAAGGCTTTTGTGTTCAAATTGTGTGCCCCCAGTGATAACCAAATGCAAGCCCCCCCTTCCCCATCAAAGGCCTATCAAAGATAACTATCCAAAATAATAAATGGAAAGTGTCACGAACATAGAAATTAGAAGAAATCAATCTAATCCCTATGTTCACGAAGATTCCCCACTGTCCCTGTGCGCTGTACCCGCAACTTTGTGGGATGATTCCCACACAGGTGCATTTAATTGACTCTTGTTGGGGACTATTTAAGTCCGGTCATTGTTTAGCTGTAGCCTGTAGTCTGTAGGCCTATTGCCTGTTCACCATTAAAATACACCAAGAGTGTTTCCTACCTTCTTCTGCCTCCACGCCTGGTTGTGTTGCTCCTACGTCATGCACATCGCCCCCCAAACACATCCTTCCACCCGCCCCCAACTACTGATCGCTGTCATCATTGGCTGACGGAGATAGCAGGGGAGATTGCTGTCATCCTCTCCGGGGAACCATCACCTTATCGTGGTGGAGAGGTTTGTGTGTTCCTATGAACCCTTCGGGCTGTGTTGTCTGGAGCCTTGTGCTCCAGGTAGGGTCTCCCTTGGCAAAGTGGTCTCAGGTGAGGGGCCAGACAAAGAATGGTTCAAGAAGACCAATGTATAATCGAAGAAGAGGGAAAGATACCCTGCCCGGAGGAAGCCCATGGCCCCCATCTGGAGCCAGGCCCAGATGGAGGGCTCGTCAGCGAGCGCCTGGTGGCCGGGTTTGCCACGGAGCCCGG
>JAOEHI010004403.1:0-37786 GCA_025447815.1 Percopsis transmontana | reverse complement strand
TGTGTGTGTGTGTGTGTGTGTGTGTGTGTGTGTGTGTGTGTGTGTGTGTGTGTGTGAGAGAGAGAGAGAGAGAGAGGTGGGTTTCTTTTTTATTATTATAAATAAAGCAATCCTGCTGTGCTTGTTGAAACTCAGGTAGAGGTTGCATTTTGTTGAATTTATGTAGCTCACACATTTGACCAAATGCCTTGTATGATTATTATTATTATTATTATTATTATTATTATTATTATGGAAAATTACTTGAAGGTACTGTTGACTCCCCCATAATGTTTTTTATTTGTTATTGCATTTGATCCTTTGTACTGTCTTTGTCTTTGTACTGTCACTGTGTATTTATGTATAGTAACATGTTACATCAAAAAAAGATGCACTGAAGTCTAAAATAAGGTCAGAGTCATTTGTATGCTCCGACTTAATATGTATCCCTGGACTCTACATTATATACTAGTTACTCAGCTGTGTTAGTTAGCCCAACTGACTCTAGCTCTAGCATTGAGTTTTTCTAACAATGCTATATGCAGTGGTTCCCATCTCAAGGCCAAATACAAACCTGGAGGAAATTACACTGCTCGATTTTGTTATTAAAATGAAGCTCTCCAAGTTCTGTGTGCTCTTCTCAGAAAGCTTTTTCCCTTGTCCCTGTGGGCCTTGCCAGAGATGCCTTTAGGATGATGAAGCATGCATTTGCATTACATATGAACTTTATGAAATTATACAAATTGAGGACACTGCAGTCTCAAATGTTGTTTGGACTAATTCAGTGCTAGATCAGACTTTGTTGACTTTGGTCTTAGCCACTCCTGGTTTGTAAATGGGCTGCTGGATGCTAGTATTATTCAGTTCATTTGACCCCTCGAAAAGTAGCAATAAAAAAGACAAGGATGGATGTCAAAATCACCAATCATGTTTTAGCTAGCCTCAACTTTGGAACCTAGATACAAATTAAGGGTCTGCTGGTAATGTATCCAAATCTTGTGCAGAGGGATTAATAAACATTGACACAAATCATGATTGAGGGGGCTGGGAGTTTAGGCTCAGTCTGTACTAGTAACTAGTACATCTATGTTGTTTTAGCATTGAATCCCAGACACATTTTACTGACAAAACAAGGACGTTAAACCAGATAACACATACCTAATGAGACTAGTCAGCCAAAACGCTCTGTTTCAATTGCTGTTCGGTGCCGATATGACTGATGTTTCCCAGAAGCTGAAGCTACAGTATCCATGCCATGTTCTTGTTTCACAACAATAAACTTCTAAATCCTTCTTTCTAAGCTCCATTACCATCACTTTAATGGGTTCCTTGTTGGAGGCTATTCATTGCAACAATATAGTGGAAGTGGAGGTTTTTACTCGACAATACCTCCGCCTTTTCCAGTATATGAAAACCCTACAGTGCCCCCAGGAACTGGTGCGACGGCCACAATTCAGATGATGTTTTAGCCAACTGACAACACCATCCTTTACAGTAACACATGAAGAGATATACTCCTTCAAAATGCTTTAATCTTATTTTGTGAACTCCAACTATTGTTGGCCCATTTCAATACTATACTGTTACCTAATAGACTGTACATAGTTGTATCATATATTTTTTTTATGAATAAGAGGATATTTAGCCACAGTTAATTACTTTATTAACTGTCCCTAAATAATAACCTTTGTATCTTAGGATACACCTGCACTTTTATTAAACACTGCTTACAATAAACCTTTCACAATTAAGTAAACATTTAGACCAAGTTTACAGTAGGACCTTGGTAGTCTAGTAGTAGGGGGCAGGATAGTCTAGTGGTCCACCGGCTGGACTCCCAGCCGGAAGGCCGATACCTGCTCCTTGTAATAGTACTTCTAATTGTAAGTCACTTTGGATAAAAGTGTCTGCTAAATGACCTAATTGTCATTGTAATTTGTAGTCTCCAACTAGGTTTAAAACAGAATTTCAGCTGTTCAGTTTTGCCTATAGGCTCCAGTAATCATGCTGATTTGAGGGGGAAAGGCTAGACATTTAAGTCTGTTAAATGAGTCTGTTAAATGAATTAAGAGGAATGTTCTCTTTGATAGAGCCTTTTTTGCTTTGGAGTACACACCTCCACAGGTTCACGAGAGCCATCCAAATCCTACCTGTTACAGCTTTGACTTAATATTAATACAGAATTACACATACACTCAAGTTCATGTGTAGGTTAAGTAATAAAATAACTCTTTTAATATCATGTTAACAGCTGGTACCCTGTTCAGTCCTGTCTGACGCTCTCTCTTAGTCTTACCATAGGATGGACTAGCCTTAACATCATCTTGCTAACCTTACAAATGGCACCTTGTGGTGTAATTGCCAGCCGTAGCATTATCTAGCTTAACCACCTTGTCAGCCCCATGCCTTAGCATCCTAGCAGAGGCTTATGGGACCGCCGTCGCCTATTGACTTACTCGATATCCTGGTGTTCTGTGTGAGAGGCTTGTGAAATTCTGCTTGTGTTTAGTCTGGGGATGAGAGTGTGACATCTGCCTGTTGTTCATTGCACTGCTAACATGAGTGTCAGCATTACCCCAGGCCGCTGCGATGCTGAGAGCATTTGAACACAAGCAGGTGCTGACTGTGGAGGTGCTGGGCACCATAAAAAAACATCGGAATCTAAATCTGAATTTGTTTTATCTCTATAGGGTGTAAGTGTGTTGCCTGAGGAGGTCACATGCATAAACATGTTCTGTTATATATGTTCTCCTGGGACATAAAATAAAGCAGGGTTAAAGGTCATTTGGGCCTTTAATTGCACAGACTACTCCTGTACTCCTGACTACCCAATGACTGTAAATGTGTGTACAGCTTTGATTTTGTTGATTTCTTTTAATATCTGAAAATGTGCATGTGGCTAATCTGTGTAAAATATGTACTGTATGTCTTGACTGTAAAAAGTGTAAATAAATATTTAATGATTTCTCCTCGACGACATCAAAGAGCAATGAAAAATATGTAAACACAAGACATTCTGTCTTTTAGAGTCTACTAGCTGATGTTGCACCTATAGTATACATCATATTTTACCTCAATCAGTGAAAAATAGCAAGAACATGGACATTTACTGTGTTTAAATTAAAAGTTTTTCTGCTTACCACATGACCATGAAATGGTTGTGCAAAACAAATTCTGCTTCAGGTTTGATGCTATGGGCAGAACAGCTGCTCACAAAGCTGTTCGATTTCAGTTTGGAAACAAGATAGCACAGTGATCTGACACTGCTTATGGACAGTGTATCCTAAAAGTTAAAATGAAAGCTGTTCTGTACAACTTATTTGTATTAAAGTCCCTGCGGCCAAAACTGTTTTGAGTACATTTTGGGTGATTTTTAGCTCCAAAAAATAAATCGTAAAAAATATATTGGTTGTCCCGATAAATAAAACTGACATGGGTAGGACCAGGGAGATGTCAACACCTGTTTGGGTATCCAGACGCTTTAAATGCAATCTGAATGTGGTTTTAACCCAGCACAATTGTGGCATATTAAAAAAAAAAAGATAAAAGTCCTTTTGAAAATGTCCCACTAAATGAAATATATTGATTACCACTCTTTGTATTTACCCAACAATTTGCAAATGCTAGGACTGCTGATAGGAAGAGAGTAACCTTCCTTGCATATTGACCCTTCAGGATAAATAAGTAAGCAAGCTGTGTGTGTGATGTTTTTGCAGCGGTACAGAGAAGCAATATGTCATTGTTTCTTACACAAACTGTGATCATTAACTAGTTCGTAGCTGTGCTTGTCCCTGCTTCAATGGGACACACTGGCACCGTGATGTACGACAGCCATTAACATCTCCAAGGAGGGAAAAACCATTTGTGAAGACCTGTCACTGGCAAGTAAACATGCACACTTTCTCTCTCTCACACACACATACACATACTACACATACTACAAGTTGTACAGACATCTGTTCTCTAATAAAATAGTTACAGTTTAATGACCATGTGTTTCATTAAAACGCTTACTTCCTGGTGCACAAGTCTGTCCTGCTACCCTAGAAATGAATATCACTCTAAAGTGTATGCTAAATTTTGGTGTAATATACTGATAAGTTAATACTGTTGTAAACACCACATTGTACTTTAAAACAGATTAAGTATTAATTGTACAGAAGTAAAATCACATCCCTTTAAAAGCTTGGTGTGGCCATGAAAACAGCATGTTTTGTATGCAAAACCACTTTACTCCACAGTAGCAAAGTAGATAGCCCACAGATTTGGAAATAAGCCTTGCAACAGTCAACAGTGGTCAGATACATTAATTTATTTATTTATTTAATTTAGACCTACATGAGTTTATGCATTAGCGCATGAAGATTTAACATTGAGGAATTCAAATGTGTAGTGTGCAAAAGGTGAACCATTGCATTGTGGAAAGGCAAGGGCTAAAGAGAAAATAATAAACATAAAGACAATGTAAATGTAACTTTCTGACCAAAAATTACAACTAATTTATGCTTAAAAAGTCTTAATTCATACATGCAGGGAGGTGTACAAAATAAGACCGATTTACTGAGGGTGAAAGTCATTAAACATTTTCAGACAATTCCCCCGGACTCATCAAACGGACTTGCTGCGAGCATCTGTCCAGCTGCCAAACAAAGACAGAGACTATCAGCTAAATAGCTTGGTCTAATCCTATTGTAGCCTTCCCTCCATGCCCAGGCTTACTCTACATGCATACACACCATGTAACCAGGCTTAGGCACATCTAAAGGATGCACATTCATTCATGAGCTTTGATGGATAATTAAAAATATGATGTGACACAGGAATTTATTTTTGCTATGTGTGTGTACGATCGTCATACAGCTCTGGGTTTGTGGAAATGTACGACATTTGAGTGACAAAGTAACAAGTTTCCTTTTGTACTGTAGTACAAACTATCTGACTAAGGTAAAATGGCACTCGTCTAACATATCATTTTTCATTCATTATTAATGTAAGCCGTGCTGAAAGTCAGTGCGTTGCCTCAGAGGGCTTTATATGGTGGAATTCAGGAGCAATCCACTATCAGGAATGGAAATTCTTCTTGGCCAAGTGGTTTGTTTAGCCTTGTTATGACCAATGAATTCAGTGGCTTATTGAGTTACATTTTAAACCTGTCTCGTAAGTCGACTGCATGGAATGAAAGTGAATTAACAAGGCTTACACTCATTAGTCTCCAACAAAAACAACACACTCTCACTCCGAGGGGCTTGTTAGACTGTTATCGAAGTCCAATGCCTCTTTGCCTCAAATCTCTTGTGATCACTTTTGCTTCTTTGTCGATTCCCTCTCTTTCTTAGCCTCCTCTTGCTCTGCTGCGCTCATCCACGGCAGGAAGTTGTAGGACACGAGAGCAGTGATCAGGTAGGTGGCCATGCCAGTGTACCCGCCTATTACAAGGCACAGCGGCTGTGCCAACACAAACAAACAGAAGACATTAACTGAAGCCCGTTCATCCAACTCCACCCGGTCCTCCTGGGTGGCCCGCATTACTCCGAAGAAATACATCAGCGCCACCGCTGGGTAGAAGGCCAGTTCCTGCATGATGTCGAGGGGTCACTTGAAAAAACGAGTTGGAGGAACCTTTTGTTGGAAAAGTTTTTTTTTCAATCTAATCTAGTCTACTTTTGTTGCTTTGGCTGTGTGTGCTCAGCCTTCCCCGAGATGTACAGACAGTCCCAGGAGAGAAAGATACTGTATACTGTAGCTGTCACAACGAGTATTATGGACTTTTGCCCCCTCGGGATAGGCGATCTTGTTAAACATTGTCCATTCCATCCACTATCTGAAGAGCAATATACTGTACTGCATCTGTGTACCTGATAGCTCTGAATATGGTGTTAAATTCACTCTTCCAAAGTCCTGCAGTGTTGGAATAAAACAGAACACAAGGATACAATTGCATAACATGTGTGCTTACCCTAGGTATCACACACATACCTACACACATCAGCATGAACTTTCCTCTTTTGAAGGATATGAAGCTAATTGGCGTGTCATAAATTGCCTGTTGTTAGCTACAGGCAACGATAACAGCTTAAGCAATAAACATACTTCCCCTGTGATGATGATGGACTCCTCAAACCCTGCCTGTTGACAGCCTTCAAATGAATGACGTCATCTAGTAGGAGTTTCAAACGGTACATTCCAAATGTATTCATTCACATATTTGTCTTTTTCTGCAGTTTTTCGCAGCGCTGTGCTGATCCACTGATACTACACTGATACAGCAAACTGATACTCTAAGAACCAATTATAAAGAAGGGGCCCGTTGTTCCGCCCCTTACAGGTGCAACAAAATGTAATAGACAGGGTCAGGGTGATGTCAATAAAGCAGACAATTATTCGAGCTGTGCTTTCTAATAGTAATGTTTCTAATTATATCTTTGTATACTTTGTTTTCGGTGGATTATTACCAATCCACTCAATGTGACATGATATACAGTATATGCAATATTTTATTTAAACTTTTTACTGTCTTTAAGGTTTAATATTCATTTGAAAATGTTTGAATATCTATGACAAAGCCAATTAAACGTGTGGTCATTACATTGATGTGTCTATAGCTCTAGTCTCTTGAAGCTTTGATAAATCCTTCAGTTCTCCAGCCTAGAATAGTTACTGTTAACTATACAGTCTATACACCAGCCACCTATTACTCTTCAGTGGGGATGAGATGAATGTGTCTTCTTGTCTGTCTCTGCGTGTCTCTTTAAAATATACTAGGAAAATGTGTCCTGTGATGTTGGTCCTCCAGGGGATCCTAGCGCTGGATTAGACCATTGGGCTGCAGAGAGAGAATACACGGCCCTTTTGAAGTAGGACTTGTTGAACCCCCATCTCCTTAATAGCAGTGCTGAGACAGCTCCTACAGCAAGCGGAGACAGACACTAAGATTGTGGCAATTCAGAGCTGTAGTCCAGAAGTAAACCAGCCCTGTGTGTGTGTGTGTTATTTTTAGGAAGCACGTTTTGAACATCCACTTAGGTAAACCAGTTTCCAGTACTTTTTAATTGATCAATGTTGGATTCTTATTGGATTTTCAGCATTCCTGCAAAGAGTGCATGGTGCTGGTAGTGTCGTATTTGCACCACTTTTTGATCAAGGCTTAATATTAAGATGTGAAATGTGAACGGTAATCAGACTGCTAGCTCTACTTCTACCATTTGGCTAGTGAAGTAGGAACTCTCCAGGTGAGTAGTTCAGGTGGTACAGCAGTTGAGCCCCCTGGGTCTTCTGATCGAATGAAGGTGTCCAGTTTTCTGCTTGCACCTGTGTGTAAAAAGCACTGTCAAATGTTTGATATTAGTTTAAGGTGATCCAAGGGCCTGCTAATGATTTGACACCTATGACAAACTACTTTGGAGAGATTCCTGATTAATATGCAGGGCAGAAAAAAATAGTGGAGCTTATAAATTCAGATTGGTCATAGCAGATGGGAATTCTGCTCACAGGCCTCTTGGGAGGAGCTAACTTACTGTCTGACATAAAACAGAGGGCCCAACAGGGGCTGCCATGACATGTTAGACGTGAATTGGACTGAAGTTACCTTCATAGTCATTGCATTACAATAAAATATACTGTATGGCATTCGTAATTTGTATACCTTTACAATTACTTCACCACTCTCATACTTATATTATTATATGACTTATAATGACTTATTATTATTCCAATGCTTCTCTCAGCAAACATACATAATGAGTCACATTACAATTCAATGTATTCTTGAAATAGTTAAATTGGAACATTAAACCACTCACTTTAGCACACAATTATGTTATGGAACCGAATTTTCTATTACACTGTCTACAATATAAAGCCTATTGTTTTTACATTTGAGTTGAAGTGTAATGGGATGAAGTGGGGGCAGACAAATGAGAACATGAAGGTTATTAATGTATGACTTAATTGGTTTTGTTTCACCGTTCAAGGCAAGAGTTTCATTTGATGTGGACATTATTGTATTGTAAATAATTTGTTTTGGTATCCTGTTATGCTTGAATTAAAAATTATATATATATATATATATCTTTTATCGTAAGGATTTTTCACTTGCTTGACAAGGCAGTTTTTTTTTTTACATAATTGCTTCCGGAAAGGCGATATTTTGGTCAGAATGACGCAATGCAAGTGAGCGTGAACATAGTAATTAGTGCTGGGAAACTGCAGGGAGCCTAGCAAAAAAAACTTACAAAGGAAGGAAAAGGGTTATTTTGCATCCCCTATGGTGTTATTAATGTCAGCCCTAGTACAATGCGTTGACCAGCCTCCGGGGTCCTTTACAACTGGATTTAAGTAGTAATTCAAAGCTAGATTCAGATCAGATTCAGGGCAAACATTACTATAGATCACTAATCAAGCTTTCCATTTAGATGTTCAAAATGCTTCTGTATTTGTGTTTGTATTGTGTTTGCAAGCAATGCTAGAAAATGCTAGAAAAACTCTAAAATCATTGTGTCTTAGCGAATTGTAAATTGTAAATTGTCTTAGAAAATCATTGTTTTGTTACATTAAATATCTAATGTTTGGCATTTTAAACTGTTTCTGCCTTTCTACAGTAGCACAGCGATATCATTGCAGGCCAGTATGAACTTCTCATGTAGTACAGTCAATTAAAATGACAATAAAGTGCAGTTCAGATGCAAACATAAAAAAACATCATGTCATTCATAGTTACAAGCTTATAAATATTTTGATAATATTTTGCACAGACAGTACACTGAACACTGTATTTAAACTTCACACACACACAGTAAATATACTAGGCTGCAGATGTTATTTAAGATGTATTTTGAATGTATTTTACTTCATATTTTACTTACTACTTATTCCACTGTTATATCAGCCTTCTCCCAACCCTCATTGCTACTTATCAGTTCACTGCAAGGCAAAAGGTGGAAAATAGGGACCTTTATGAGAAATACAACGGCACAATAGCCGCTGTGAGGGTCTCATTCCTTCACTTCCTTCGCTGGTGTCTTCTTGCTTCTTGCCTTCCTCACGCCAACCCACTTGGCACACGCAGTGCAATAGTGTGTCGTTCACCCACACTGACTTACACGACATGAGCGACGAGAGGGGGGAGGGTGCTGCGTGAATGTGCACACAAGTGCGTTTTATGTGTTGAGCAGGAAAGTTTAATGACGTGGAAACGAGGTTTGCACGTGTATGTGCATATTTGTGCGTATGCCCGGTGCCATGCGCGCGCGCGCGTGTGTGTGAGCGAGTGTTTATTTTATTTGTTTTTTGACTTGAGGGCTGTGTGGGCAGCATTTCCTGTGCCGGTGTAAATCGATTTCGAGGACTCACATGCTAGGTGTTCCGTTTAGTGCTTTCTCAGGAAAGGGCCTGGATGTGCGCGCTCATCCATTTATGAAAATATGAGCTATGGTTTATAACGTTAGAGAGAGAGAGAGAGATTTCCATAAGGGACATTAAACAGTACCCCATTGTTTATTGGTGAAATTTCCAGAGGCGACTGTATCGTTAGAAGTGCTGGCTATCAATTCGGCCGTGTGTGCGTGTATGCCTATGAGGCATATTCAATCAAACTGTTTGATATGCTCCTATTTTATTTATTCTTTGTTGTTTTTTTACACATGATAAAAATCTTGTTTTGTAAATGGTCATTTGAGGCTGTATACATTTATTCACGGTGGTTATCCAGAATTGTAATCTCATCCGTTGTAGACATTTAGTCCTGAGGCCAAATGATAAATAGTCGCCATTAAATGCACTCGTATGCCTAATTCGTAAGTATTGAAATGTCTTGCATTTAGACTTTTACCTCAACATCTGCCAAGAGAAAACAAAAGCCCTTGCCAGCTCTATGTAGGGTAATAGGCCTGTTTCCACATTGAACATGTGGATTTAGGACCTTTGGTTCAATGCCAAAAATTGATCTATTAACTATCTTTTAAATTCGCTCGATTATCCTACGACGCCACATTGGGAGCTGTCCGCTAATGTGGTTCTGAAATAGCCTGACGCGCCCTGATCTTCTTCTGCAGCTCAGTGATTTCTGTTTCTTGTGAAATAAGTGTGTAAATGACAGAATAATCACTGTTAATAGCAGGGAAATATGCCAATGGCTATATGCCATAGAAATCATAGAAATCATAACGGACCAAGCTATTTGTAGGCAATACGTATTTTAAGGCTACACCCATAACGTAAGTGGTACGTTATGAGTAGCCTATAGCCTTAAAATATGTAGGCTAGTTGTGATTCCACTCGTGACACATTGCCTATGCTAATAACACACATACGATGTTGCAGACTGAGCTGCGATCACTTGGATGTAATTGTGCGTGTTGGATGGGTGGGCTCGAGACGCTTGTCTTTACTCCTCGCGCCTTCCGCTCTGCATCCAGTGACTGAAGACCACAGGCGCTGAGAGAAGCTTGTGCGGATCTACGCACCGCGCGCAAGTAGATGAGAGAGTGGGCGCGCCTCTGCCGTGCTGTATGGACACCAGTTAAACCAGGCGCGCGCTTCGCAGTTGGTTCACACTCGCGTGTCTCATTGCGCAGACTTCGCGCGCCCCTTTTTCTCCCCGGTCAATCCACGATTTGTGAAGTGGCTGGCTCACCCGGTCGGACCGGGGGCCGTCTGGTCTCCGATCTGGTCACTCGAGTCACCGGAGACAGCGCGCGCTCGATCGGGGCCAGACTGTGTGACTCAGGGATTGGTCCAGAGCCGCCTCGCGCGCTGGCGCTGGAGCTGATGGAGGGGGACGTAATGGACAAGCTGGAGGACATGTCGTCGGTGTACGAGTTCGACCCCATGACGGGAAACATCCCCGCCACTAAAGTGGAAATCACGGTATCGTGCAGGTGAGTTACCGCTAAAGACCAGTGCGCGCCGCGTGCAGACCAATAAGGAAAGTAAGTTTAGTGTGGAGAACAGGTTTAAAAAAAGTTTTACTCCTGTGAGTCGGGTTTTAGAATAGTAGCCTATGCGTTTGTTTCACTAGGCATTCTTTATATTGATCCCGCACTCCACCTTATTGGTTGATCGTCGTGATTAAATAATAAGACTTTCTTGCTAACAGTGCCTAACAAGATGGATGGAAACTGATGCTTTGAATTTAGCCTAATTAACAAAACAACTCAGGTTTTCGGAGAACGGACTTTTTGGGCAAAGGTTAGGTATGTTAACCGGTAATGTGCGCATGAGGATTAGGCTTAGGTAGGCTACTATTGCTCTAGGATATATATTATTGTCAGAACTGGCTGCCAGTAACACAAAGCATTGCAATAATATCTTGAAGTGACAAACACAAGTAGGTAAAAGTATAGGAGACATAGGGGCATAGTAATAATAATAATTTGACATAATTTGTCTGTAGCATGCTGATGGCGTCACCCACATACAATTGCCAACAACTTAGCCTTAATGGAGACCAAAGAAAAAACTGTTATGGGGGTTTCCCTATAGTCAGTCATCAAACTGAACCATGGTTTGTTTTGCAGACCCATTTTGGAGTTGAAAAAAAATAGTTTTTTGTTGTTTAGTTAGATGTCCGAAACCAATAATTATTGATCAAAGTGGACATGGCTAAAGGCATAAAACCAGAAGAAAAATGTAAAAATCTAATAATGTGTGTGTGTCTTTTTTACTACCCCCTAAATAGAATGCAATAATCACACTACCATTTGCCTTCCATTCAGCTGAAAGGTGATATCATATCATGTCATATCCTAGCCTATTACCTCACATTACCATTACAGGCTTCCAATGCAAGTAGAGCACCTGTCCCTCTCTCCATCCCTCTTCTCTTCTTCTCTATCTCTCCACTCTCTCTGCAGAGAACTGAATGTGATTAACGGTTTCACATCGTATCAATGTACGTCAATGGCCTACACACAAACGCCATGCTCTGTCTGTCAATAGAAGTGCACACAGGTCATTCTTTTTCAGAACAAATCACACCCCCATCTCCAAATGATTCTTGATATAAACCCTGTTCAGCAGGGAGGCTCTGGGAGGGCTCTTTTAAGTCAAGTATGAGCTTTCAACATTCAACTATCCTCCCTGACACACGTGCACGTTCACATGCACGCACATACACTCCGAATCCTTTCTGGCATTTGATGCTGTGTTCTAGTCTGGTAAAATTGAGGCAGAGTGGGTCTGAGCTCTAACAAGCTGCGTGTGCATTATTGATGGGTCTTCCCCTGACGCTCAGCGATGCTCACTGCCGCATCACTCTGCTCGGTCTTGAGACTTCAAACTGTGGGCGTGAAGGTTTTGATACACAGGGTGGACACTGGTTTTGTAGTTTGTCTGTGCTCTGTGGGAGATGTAGAATGTGGGGAGCTTGTTTAGCACTGGCAAAATGTCGCTTACCCTGTTTTTTAAATTATTTGGAAAAATAATGATGAAGAATTTGGCATTGTATGCCTCTGCAATTTGCAATTATGCGCCTTTCAGCTAAGTGATGAGACGTGGTTTGAAAGTATAATTCTGCTTGCCCCCTGCATCAGTGCATCTAAATTCATTTGACAATGCACGTGTGTGTGTGTGTGTATGTGTGTGTGCGTGCGTGTGTCTGTGTGGGTGAGAAAGATGTGTACGTTTGCTTGACCACCCATTTGCCAGTGGGTGTTGGAGAGTAACACACAGTGTGTGAGACACACACACGGGCGGTGCAGATAGATCAAGCAGAAACAAGTGTATGAATGGATTAAGGATATGAAAAATGGATGAACGGTGTGTGTTTTGTTTTTGCAGTGTGGGCTTTTACTGTGCTCTATATAGGCCTGTGTGTGTATGTACATAGTACATACAGTACCTGTGTGACAGATTGAGAAAGAACAACTGGAAAAGAGAATTCGCTATAGGAGAGACAAACGAACACAATGAAAACAGTTTTGGAGGGAGACCTGAGGTCATTGTGATCGTATGTATGTGGAAGTCAAGCAATGCATTCTCCATACAAGTACAGATAATATCCGACAGCTACTTCTGGATTCTAGCTGGGTCTCGTAAGGAAATAAGGAAATAGTAACACAGCTTTTTTATTCTTTCAAAAGCAATTTTCTCACACCACAAAGCCTGTGGTGGCACCAGGAATGTCTAATAGTACTGAGGCGCTAAAAATGCCAGGAAGAAATCAATAGCTAGGAATCATTCTGTTACATTTGGTATCCTCATCGAAAAGCATGACAAATACTTTGTTCTGAATCTGTGTCCCATAGACAGCTGTTTGGTGAGTCACATTGCTATTGAGATTTAACTCCCTGCTGGCTGGTCTCCAGTGCTGTCCTATTGTCAAGTATGTGTAACTCTGCGAAGCCTCCAGTGATGATAGCAATTGTCTCTAAGATGATACCGTCAGTTACGGGCTACACCCACCTATTGACAGCCTATGATTATCACAACCAGTGTTAAAGGAGGGGGTTGGGGACCAGCAAAGGTGGAAAAGAGAAAAGATTTAAGAGTAGAGTAAATAATGGGTAGTAGGGGGGCCTAATTGCTGCAGAGTATTTTTTTTAATCATTTAAAGTGATGTTGAATATTTAAGGTCAGGGCAGTTTCTCAAGCTCCAGTCAATGAATGTTTTGATTATTTTTGGGAGCACAGAAATAGTTCCTGTTGGTAGATTTTTGCTGCATTTTGTTTTTAGTTCTAAAATAATCTACAGTAATTGTATTAACCTATAAATATTCTCAGCCCTATCAATGTAATTTTTACAACATATCCAATGGGTTTAGAAAAAAGGGAATCCAAGGCACTCTTCTTAAAAATAATTTTTAAAAGCCTTTATTTGACTGGCTATTTCATAATATAACATTTTAAAAACGCGTAGCGGCACAAAAAGCCTTCTTCAGGATGTGCTTTCCAGACAAACAATTCCCCCCCTTTTGTGTAGGCTGATTGGAAACACCTGAGTGACATGGTAAGTTACCACATGAATAACATGCCAAAACATTCCACTAGGTGGCTGGCTGTAAATATTCACATGTAAAAGAACAAAACACAAACAAAAGACAAAAATAGTTCACTAGGTGGCTATACATCATATCCACATACAGAGAGTCCACTAAGTGGCTATATTTCAAGTTAAGCCCAAACAAATATATACTGAAAAAATGATCACAAGAAAGGACTGAAATCTCTTTCTTCATTCAACCCAGGGTACACTGTGGCCTGTAAATCATATATGTAAAATGTTTCTCTCTGTAAGAGCATTTTAATCGGTCACCACCCTGAATGTTCTTTTTGATCGTTTCTTAACCCTCAACCATTAGGCCTTCTGGATTACTGTTGTGCACATTTTGGAAGTGTTTTGCCATAATAATAATAAGCCAAAATGACTTTATCTAATTTTTGTGCTCGGATACTCTGTCTTTAAGAAATCTCTTAGTCCCGCCTACGTAAAAGCATCCACATTTGCATGATAACCTGTATACCACAAAAGTAGTGTTACAGTTGATGAATGCTTTTATATTAAACATCTTGTTTGTTTTGAAATCACAGAATTGTTTGCATTCTTTAATGTTGGAACAATGATTACAAGACCCACATTTATATCCCTTTTAACTGTCTGTGAAGCCAAGTGATCTGTTTTTTGGCAGGAAGATGACTTGGTACTAACCTGTCACGTAGTGTGGGAGCCCTCTTAAAGCAAATTTTTGGAGGTGCAGAAAACACCTCTCTAAGCACAGGGTCACTTTGATAAGATTCCAATTTGAATGTATAATCCTTTTTATGGGATTGGCCAAAGAGCTATATTTTGTAACAAAATAAGCCTGTTTTTCTTTGGAGCATCGTTTTTTTCTTTTTCTGGAGTAGCTCTGATCTAGGAATAGACTGGGCTTTCCTGTAGGCATATACAATAGGTTGTTAGAAAGTAATACTACTGACAGTTTGTGTAGCTTGTATGATATACAGTGTAATTAGCCAAGGATTAGGACTGAGGTTCTTCACAAACAAGGGTTTACACTCACTTGGTTCAACTGCAAAAGGTCTGGTTCTGGAAGAAATGTAAACAGACAGATGGTTGTCCGTTTGAGAAGTCGAGAGGCCTGAATCTCATGGCCACAGTGCTCAAAGACACAGCTTGTTTCAGTTCCAATTCTAGCCATCCTTTCATTCGTTTCACTCCACTAGCTAGCATGTCCAAACAAGTGGGAAGAGTGGAGGAGTACTCTAACAACACTACACCTCTCGACTTTAAGAGTCTCTTCACCCTGTGAGGGTGACTGCCCCTGAGGTTGGGCTGAGCCTGTTAGGCGTTTAAATTGGAAAATAGGTCAGTTTATAGATGTATACGGGGAGCAGCTGAGAGCTATACTACAGCTCACCAGCGTGCAAAAATGGTGGCTGTCCATGGTGCTGAAAGCTTTCCTCAGCTTTTAGCGAGGGAAAAAAAATAGTCAGGGAGATGTCAGTTAAAGCAGGGTTGTACACGCCCAGACGCTCTTGAGAAGTCTAATTAGTCACATTAACTCAGGCATTTTAAAGTTGCTATGGGCTTATTTCACTCCCTTAGTACTTTGGTTGTCCCAAAATGGTGCAGTGTCCAACTGGTAACTGTAAATTTCTTTACCATTTAATATGTGAGCCCTGTTAATATGTTTCGAGCATTAAACCAGTAATGTTTAATGTTTTTAGCCTTTAAAGGAAAGTCCGAGAAGAACATGGTGGCTGGCGGAATAATTGAGTGGTCAGGCAGGGTGAACTATGATAGCCAATAAGCACTGGGTCAAAGTACAAATAAATCAAACATAGGAGGTAAGATCCAATTAAACCCTGCTTGCCCACTACCTATCCTGAGGGGGACAGCTAATCTATAGGCATTGATAAGGTGAATATAGATCCAACTGGCTCAGGACTTCATTCTAATTGGTGGCTTATGGCGTATTACATGCAGTTTTCATCACTCATCACTTCATCACATGCAGTTCAGATTCACTCCTGAAGCGTGCCCTGTACATAGAGATACTGTGGTGCTCAGTATACATTATTGAAGGCTTTTCCCTGATGGAAAACCAGCACCCCTGGTTTTGCTTTGATTCAATTCCCTTAACGTCTGAACGACTATGAATGGACTGAAATAGCATACAGATTTATGTGTATGAAAGTGTTGTGACAATCTGATTCCCATATGTTTGTGGGACAGACACAGTTGAGAATAGCCTTGGGGAGATAAGGCAATACACCTAATACATCCTTTACAATATAGCAGTGTTTTAGACCAGTGTATCTCAAATGAGGGTAGGATAACACCTAGGGTTACTTGGAGGTACATAAGAGAAAATAGAAATCCTACAATTTTATAAAAATAATAATGGTACGGTACAGATATTTTAAAATAATTCAGTTTTAGATAGGCCTTCCTTTAGATGTTTTAAATGTGGATATGTGGGATCCAGACATTTTTAACTCTCCATATATTTTTGACCGTTTAGAATCGTTATTCATATATATTCTGTATATATAAATCAAAATCATATATTTAACTGCTGAATATACTGTGAATACGTACCACTAAGGCATCCCAAAGCCTCTTGTTTGTGTCTGAAGCTGAACTCACACACACACAGAACTCACACTGTACACAGTAGCATACGTTGCACATATTGTAAGACACAAGCCCCACTTTCTCTACTTGGAAAATGTTGTTAAAAATTATTCTGCATCTGAAACATTTCTGATTCTTTGGAATACATATAGATTCTGAAGCACACACACACACACACCATTGGGCCATATTTAGACTGTGCATTCATTGTTCACTATCAAGCAGTTTGATTGACAAGGAGGGGTAAACGAGAGTGATGTTGCAAGAACATCTCTAGCATTCCTCGTCTTCAGGCAGACATTTGCATTTATTAAGGGTCAGCGAAGAAGAGAGAGAAAAATGAATGTAGTTCAAGAAAGTTGAGAAGCAATCTCTCATGGTGAAAAAAAAGTCAGAGGAGTGATGCTGTGGCTATGAACAATGTGAAAGGAGTGGGAGCAAAGAATGAGGAAAACATAGGAAAACCTGCTGGGAGACAGCCAGAGAGAAAAAGAGTGCCCAAGGCTTTTTTTTCTTCTGTTTGTGGCCATGGGGGATGCCGTGCTACTCTCTAATCACTTTTCTGTCATTCACCATCACAGGTTTTCATAAGACTACAGTATAGTCTATTGACACCCACACACACACACACACACACACACGATGGGTGGGTGGGAATGTTATGCGTATAGGAGATATAGAGAGAGAGAAAGAGAGAGAGAGAGCAAGAAAGAGACAGAGTGACGAAAAAGCACCCGATGGCTGTGTGTCAACTGAAAACGTTCTCGGGGGGGACCATCGCACACAATCTGGTGATAGCGGCCCGTAACGTTCTACCTTCATCCCACTGCCTCGCAAGTTACCAGCTTTTAACAGATTGTTCTGTTGTGTTGTGCAGGCTGTCAGATACAATAGCTACCTGGCTGCTTGTACATGCCATGTGTTATGAAACATACGGACAGATGCTATTGCTACTGAGAAACATTCCATCTACATAACAAATAGTAATAGAGTCAACTAAGAGACATGGTGAAGGTAATATGTAAGTTCTAATATCATTGCGTGATTTAATATGTATTTGAGTTTGAGCCTCCCGTTTATTTATGCACAGTACCTGAGTAGAGTTAGTGTTTTTGCTTAAAATCGCCATAAAAATCCATCAAAATGACTCAACGAACTTGCAATGTTTTAATGCTAATATGAGGTGCATGATTGGTCAAAGCATGTGTGCACAATTGCATTTACATACCCCATTGTGGTGTGTGTGCCCATTGTGGTGTGTGCGGTGGAAAAGACCCATCATAACTCCACTCTGGCCCGTCAATACACACTGCCCTTTAAAACCTATAAAATCTCTATACTTTATAAGGGTGTTCTTCTCATGGGTTGTTGAACGTGAACACACGAATAGGAGTTGTTGTTTCTCTCTCGCTCTCTCAAGATCTTTCCAGCCTTTGTGTGGGTGAAATCAATCAGTCAGGTAAAAATTGCAAGTCTGACCTGTGCTGTTCTGTCTCTGAAACAGTTATCTACTGATTATCTACTGTTATTAACTCGCTAGTGGAGCTACACAATGGCTGAGTACTTGACAAAGATGAAGAATACAGATTTGAGATCCACTTACAGATGTTAACCATTCAAATAATTTCCCTGTTTTACGTACTGTCTTTTTGAACGTGGTTGGTGAAAGGAGCGCAGCATTCTGTGAATAATGCTTACAAGTCAATAAAATAAAAGGTATCTGGGCTAAGGTTTATATACTGTATGTTCTTATTTAATATAAGGCTTTGGCCAACATATTTTACTGTAAGATGTCATCTGATTATGTGAAGTTTTGATGCAGAACCTCTTTTTACAATGTGAATGACAGCAACATATCAGCCTTATCTAAATTTAATATGTTCAACAACAACAACAACTTTTTATTGATTCATTTTTATTCTGTTTGTTAACGCACCGCAACACCATACTAGAGTGATAATTCCACCCATCACGTCTACCTTCCCACCCAGCAAAACCTGACAGGAATTATCCTCAGCTGCCAGTGCCTTCAAATGGCAGTCTCTATAATAAGCTCTCCCTGTTCTGTTCCTGAGAATTGGCTGTCTCATTCCAGTCTTCTTACTGCCCTATTCTATCAATTAGCATCTTACAGCACTTTAGGCATGGGCAGAGAGATCTCACTGGAAAGGATGCAGCCCTTGTTAGACATTGACAGACTGTGGCCGGACACAAGTGAGGTTAGACCGGGGGACAAAGTCGAACACTAGATTGTTAATGATGGTTTTCTGTCATGCTATGGGGGCTGACATGCAGCTTTCATCTCGGCAGGATGGCTGGCTGGCGGCAGGGGGTGGGGGTGTTTAGCTGGATTGCCATGTAGGAATCGTGGGAAGACAAAGTCAAGTTTCCAGTGAAGGATGCACATCTTGAAATTCTTTCTATTTCTCCCTCTCAAATTGCTAGACACACTATAACCAATGGACATGTAAGAGGGCTACAATTAATTTCTATTTCAGGATCTGTGGTCGCTCTGTGTGGATGAGACCCATGAAATGTACCCCTTGCTGACAGAGGGGAAACCTCAGATTGCCTAGAGTGCCTAGAATACAGGATTATTTGAGGAAGTCATATCTGAAGAAAATGAGATTGTTCCACAATTCATCTTGGATTAAATAATCACAACTGTTTACAATAGCAAAGAAATATTAAACGAATGCAATGTTCTTTACTAAATATCAAAGAGACGTAAAGGAGTAGTGTTTTATTTTAAAATCCTCTGTTCTGGGCAGTGTGTTTCCATATATTAGTGTATATCAACGATTTTTTCATTTTATTGTGCTTGCTTTACACATCTTCCTTACTTAGTGGTAACTGGTAAAGTTGGGATAAATACGAGAGTCTTTTTGATGAGAAACCGATGTTCTTTGGAAGACCCCCCCCCCCCCCTCCCTTTGCGGGTGGGTTGAAATGTGCCAGAATTATGTCTGCCAAAGATTTGTCTTTTTCCACCTGTTTCCATGGAAAAACATAATTTCCTAATAAAAGATTTCACACGTCAAGGCTGGTACGCGAGATGTCATTTAGCTCTGTGAATCACATCCGTCATGCGGTGGTAGAGGCATCTGTCCTGAACGTTTGTAATGGAGTAATGGGAGCTTAATGGCTCTCACACAGAGCTATTGAGCTGGTGATTCACAGCTGTGGACACTGACATTACCTGGCATTTTAGAGGGATGGGCTTCTTAGTCCAGCCTGAAATGACCACCACTGTAAGAGGTGCATCCTAATTTACAATTTACTAATTTATTTTCGAGAGGATCAAAAGCATGCGATGACACTTGAGATCACCAGTGGGGATAAGAGCAATACTGCAGTATCAGTAGCAGGCCCCCATTTTTCATTAGCGCTACATCACATAAGCGATTTGTGTTGAACGTCGGATACATAGGGCCCTGTAAACATGTCAGCGCTATCAGGAAGTTGGATAATAGATTTTCATTTGCTGTTAGTATTGTCACTCACCCAAGACTGTATACGTAATTCCGATACGACACTAGTGCGTAATGACTAATATCTAAGACTAATAATGTCTTTCAGTTTCTTTTAAGTAGCAACAATACTGTACCTATTTATCAGAATTTTACAAGACCTGCAAACAGCCAGATTCGTGTCGTTGAGTTTCCTAATGAATTCCTCCAGTGTATGTCTGCTTGGTCGAGGAGTTATGTCCTTGAAATAATTATTTTAGGTGTTTTTTCAGCAGCTGAGCCGTTTTAGTTAATCACATTATGTAAATGGGGTTTGTTTAAACTGTACGTTTTTCTTCTAGTGTAATGTTCCAGGCACATTGTGTGATGCAGAAACAAACGGCATGTAGTTGGTCGTCATAAATGTCAATAAAAATACCTCTCCTGTCAAGTTGGGTCTTGACACAGTTAACTAACGGTACTGTATGTCCCAGACTTTACGCAAGTAAAGGCTGGCTCTGCGAGACTAGCAACCGACCAACAGGATAATATTGTGTTATTTAGTTCAGATTTAGAATTAACTATTTGTTTCACAGTGTCAGGCTTGTATATACTGTAAACTGTGACTGTGAAATGGCATGCATTTTGGTATTTTTTCCTGGTGAGAATTGGCAGGTAAAGCCATATGACGAACCCTGGTCCTACCCCATATGGGAAGGCTAAAGAAGTATTTCAGTCACAGCTGTGGGGAGTAGAGGACCTCACTTCGCATTCACTGTGACCCATTTTCTGTTAGAGTTTCCCCATAAAAAACCTACTTTCCAGCAGATCACAGATTCTTTTTTCTCCCAGCATTTATTATTTACAGTGTACACTCTTTTGTCGGAATTTGCATTGGCTGAAAACTCAAAAGTCTAAAGATATAAAATGTACAAGGGCATATGTTGGTGCACTCACTCCTGGAAATCAGCCGAACACAGTTTCAACTCACAGTTTCAAGGCTGTGCGTAGGTATTTTCTTCCCTACAAAAACTAGAATGTTTAATTTTTGGAAAGCTGAAATATGTCCGTGGTACCGCGTACCATGTATGAAGAACCTTAGTTAGTTAAAATTGCTGGAAGTAAATTAAAAAATAAAAATAAATTGCTAATACTATAATGCTACATTTTGGAATTTGTGGTGGCAACACGACTTTCACTCAGCTCTCTTTAAAGCTCTCTTTAAATGTTATAGGCTAAACCTAATTTTTGGGATGCAATAGGTCTAGGTTGACCTGCAACAAAATACAGATTCCATCCTGGTGGGAATTCTGTGATGATTCCGTGCTTATCTGACAGCCTGCCCGCTCACTGTGTTTGGTTTCCAAGCTGACTGGGAATTTCCCCAGAGGAAGTACTGGTCTGAATAATTCAACAGCTGGTGGGAAAAACGATCCCGCTCTATTCAGCCAACGATCAATCCCAAAAGTGACGCTGGCATTCCTGCTCCGCCATAGAAAATTTAAGCCATTCAGAGAGCTTTATTAATGGATTGTCACCACTCAGTATTTAGTCTAAACATGATAGATACAGTACATGCACACAGTGTGCCTTGCCATTTGTAACATGGCAGAATAAGTGTGCATTTATTTATCAATATTGTCTCAGGTAGACAGGAGAAGACAGGAGACAGGAGAAGTGAAGTAAACAAAGATAAGCAGAGGCCATGGAAAAATCTAGAAGACGGATGACGTGAAGATGAGGGTCATTTGATCTTTTTCTTTTTTTATAACCCTATGCTTCATGCTTTGCCCATTCGCTTTTCCCATTCATCTCCTGCTCTCTCTCATTACCGTGTTATTATTAGACAGCCGCCCTCCCATCTCACACCCTCAGTGCTTATATTACTTCTACTCATCTCCATCAGCCCCTCTTCTATTTCTCTCCAACCTCCATCTGTTTAATCCTGGTTTTGTTCTTCTACCTGTTCCTTTCAACTCCCCCCCATCACCACCCGTTTTATCTTTCTACCTTCATCCATGTTTAAGTATATCTGCTGCCCCGTCCTCCTCATTTACACTCCTGCCTATACTAACCACCTCTCTTCCGTTCCCTTTCTTTTTTTCGACCATCCATTTTATTTGCTTTAACAAGTGAAGAGATTCATCTATAAGTAAAAGTCAACACCAATTGACCTGTCGCTAAGCCCTGCCCCTCGAACGCAGACGAGCCAATGAGAGTTCAGCACCAGCTGCACTAGGACATCTTCTCCATAGAATAGAATGTAAACATTATGGCTTAGTTAGGCATATAAGGACATTTATAATTTCAGTGTATCAATCTGTTAATTACACCCAAAATTTCACAAATCATGTTTTCAGGATAGCTCATGTCTTATAAACAGCCAAGCTCCCCCTGCCTCCACTGTATTTTACACTAATGGGTGTGTGTGTTTGCTTATGAACGTGCGACAATACCCAAGAAGGTTCCTGTTTTACAACTTGTCTGTTACCATTAAAAATGGACTAGGCCTAATTGTGCGTCATAATAATGATTGTCTTTTCGGTCTGTCTTTATGTAGACGCGATTGTTTAATGACTTGTTTGGGTGATTAGGGAAACTTGTGTGAGAAAGAAAGATAATAAACGGTATACGGAAATAGGCCTATATTATTTATTAGCCTTAAAGAAATAACAACAGCCTAATGGTTACATAGACAATTATTAGATATAATTTAGCAAACTATTAGTTCATAAAATAGGAAACTATAGAGTCAAATATTTAGGCTAGGCTACAGTGTTTTTGAAAGAGTGGGTGGGTTGGTTGTTCCCCCTGTTAACGGCTGGGGATGTTCCTCGAATACTATGCGGCTCTGCTCTTCTGCATAGTTATTTCAGAGGAGAGATACGGCGAGTGGACAATGAACACAAACTGGGATAAGTTGGTGTTGTCAAGTTGGTGTCGCCAAGTCTTCAGTTCAGTTGAATAGACATAGACAAATGTTTTGTCACGTTCAGTCGACATAGACAGTGCCTATGTCGACATAATTTTGGCACAAATGGAACCCCATAAATAAATACCTTCAAATATACCAATTACCAATTACTGCTGTTTTCTTTCTCTATCTGTTTGTCCTTCACTACAAAATCTTGACCTCCCCACCTCTACGGTCTTCTGAGCGGAGCTTTATGACATTAATCCTGCATGTGATTGAGGACTTGGGGATGGATTTCAGCTATTGTCCTTCCCCAGACAGATTTTATGTTTATTCAAGTTGTGTGTGTGTGTGTGTGTGTATTGTGCGTGTACCTTTGGGCCATAATCAATCAAACTGTTTGCCTATGCACCACTCTTCTGGCTTCACGTATATATGGCATGGGGCCTTTCTCATAACTCATGGGGCAAATCCCGTTTGCTAAATTGCTGTCGGTCGAAGCTGACTGATGCCATTGATCAGTAGGCTGAAACAGCAATCCTTTTCGGCTGTTGTCTGACTTACCCCCATGGGGTAAGCCAAATAAGCCTAGCTTCTTTCGTTTAGTCTGACTAATTTTCACAAAATTAGTTTCCATAAAGCAAATTCAACATAGTTCAAATTCAGTTACTATGGAAACGTGCTGGAAAACGGACCTGGTCAGGGGCTGGCTAATTGTCAGACTAAGCCTGAGTTGTTGCTTAAACAGAGTTCCTGTAACACTGACCTGATGGGAAAGCCATGATTTTACCACTGACTTTCTGGCATGCTGCCATATGATTTTATTAACCACTACCAGTCAAAGAATTTGTTTATACAAAATCAACATATAATAATAAATTATAATATATTATACAATGATATATGATGATATAGACATACATACGTGTTTAATTATATGGTACGTAACATCAAACGTTTAGTTTAAATTATACTGACCAGAAATGTAGTATGTAAGTCTATACTGTATGCCTCTATCCTCTATTTTCCCGATAGAAATCCATGTTTAAAAATGTATTGATTAATTTATTGGTAAATACATTTTAAACAATGTCAAAAAAGTAAACTTAGGTGTGTTTAGACAGTGTATGGTTTTGACAGGGTGGGCAGGGTGAGATATTAGTTGGGCAGCTCAAATCCATGCCCCCCCCCCCCCATAAAAAAAAGTTGCATTTTTTGAAACCATTCATCAGATACATAATATACTACTACTATTAAACGAGTGTGAACATGTATAAATTTGCAGCCTTGAGGTTTAATATTCATGTATTCTTGTATACGATATTTTAATAACATACAGATTGTTCTTCTTCTGTTCTTACCATCTAAACGTTTGATGTATTGTGCCCAAGGTTTAATTAGGTTATATTTGACTCGCATTACACATTCAAACGATCATCAATTTTTGCCAGGCTTTATCTCTTGTTTTGTTTATGGCAGCTATATTAACTGTATTAACTTTTTGGGTTATTGTGTGTTTGATTTCTTTATGTATTTCTAATATTTCATTTACATTTACATTTAAGCATTTAGCAGGCGCTTTTATTGAAAGCGACTTACAATTAGTAGCCTAAATTAATAATAATTAATAATTAATATTAACTGCTGCTCGGTGGCCGTGAACCTCTCCGCTCTCTCTTTACTATTGACAGACGAGTGTCTGCAAGTATCTTGCAGCCCATAGAAAAATATAGAACAAAGTCTTGTAAAGTTTCATATTTTTTCTCTCGCCACTGCTTTCCCAATCCACTTTTTACCATGTTGAAACCAAAATAGTTTCATCCGTTCAGTCTTTCCCCATTCAGAGCACTGTTTAGAAGTCCATTCCATTTGTGTAGTGGGGCAACTCCATCTCCTGACTTGAGAGGGGGACAATTAAATGCTAAGAGGAGCCTCCTCTAGATAAGAGGAGGGAAGGTGCCTAATTATTCGGGATTGTGTTAGATCACCCAAAATACAGTCAGCTGTGTATAACAAGCGTTTGTTCTCATTGTGTATATGGGGTGGGTGGGCTGTGGCGCACCATTACTGCTGGGCTATTTCTGTTCTGTTCTCTGTTCTCTCTTTTATTTTTCTCCTTCTCCTTCTCTTGCAATCACAATTTGACTCTGTTGCTTGAACTCGTTCTCTCGCTCACATGCATTCGAACAGACTTTTCCCTTACAAACTCTCTCGGACATACTGTATGTTCTTTCTGCTTTCATGTCCTTCATTTCAGGTTGTCTTGTAAAATTCCCTTGCGCAGAGACACACATGTACTTCTCTGTTCACTAATGCAGATCAGCTAATTTCATATCTCATTTGCATACAGGGGTGGAGCTTTGGAGAAGATTTTAAAGCCCAGCAGAAATGTCTTATTATCAGCCTTGCAATACCACACCTAATGCTTGAGTTAAATCTCCAGTCATGAGTTTATGACATCTTCAAGGCTTATTGGTCTGGAACTAGAATGTGCTATCTTGTTCCTGCTATACTGAATGTCCCTATTTATTGAAATGAGCTCTTTGTTGAAGATGAGATTTCAGTACTCAGAGAGAATTGTACTGAATAGTTACAGAATTTACCTAGGCTAAAAAATAGTGCTCTACAGCACTGCAAAGAAAATTCAAATTCACTTAGGTCCTGTTTATTTATACGTACCTTATTAATTCCATCTGCTTCACCCTTGTGCATCTTTGAACTGTAACAATTTTAAAGAAAACTGGAAGAAAGATAATTTCCTTACTTGCTTGTTGTAGTTCAAGTTTATCAGATACACTATGAGCAGCGCTTTGTTTTGGCGTGCTTGTATATTTAGGCCAGGACTGGTGCTGACTTGGGGCTGGTGTGTGGGACTGGGGAGGCATATATTATGTGACTTGCACTTGGCACAAAAAGAATACTTTGAGTTTTGGTTTCAGCAGACCTAGTTGTGAGTACACCCATGTGCCTCTTCCTGCGTTTGATGATCCAGTTGTTCCAGAAGCCTTTAAGTGGCACCAGTCTCCCAGTGAGTTGGAACAGGGGTTGTCAAAGTGTGGGTCGGGAACCCTCCCCCCAAGTGCTTGCGGGAGCTTTTGTGTTTATTTAATATTTATTTATTTTGGTGGGGGTTTAACAATTCCAGAAATAATATTTAAAAATAAGACAAATTTATATATTTAATAAAATACAATTTTTATTGGCATTGTCATTTTCATGGTCATTTCTGTTTATATTGCTATTTGAATGCTTTATGTTATGCTACTACAAGAAGTGTGTCTCTGGCTCAAAATATTTGAAAAACATTGGGTTGGAACGATTTCCTCAGGCAGGCATATTTAGCGCTCTATTTATTCTATCGTCCGCTGGAAACAGTTTCTCTCAACCGAGGGATTTCATGGTGAAGGCAAAACTCTGCTCTGGTATTGCATACAATATATATCTAATTATCTTGCCCAGAACGGTACGTTTTAAAATATGTGTCATGTGCTTTAGACTTTACACACTCCCTTTAATTTGCATCATCCATCAACTTCTTTCAGTCTGGGTTTACACCACACTACAGCTACTATTCATTTGTGGTAACATTTAGTATACCTATGGTCAGCTACAGCCATCAATTCTTCCCGCTTATTTACAATTCATAAGGTAAAAACAATTGTCCATTATCATTTATTTGTAATTATGCTCCAGAGCCGTTTATTAGCAGGTTAAGCATGTTAAAGTTGGATCAGTTTTGCCTGCTGTATAAAGTAGAGGTTTTTTAGAAAGCACTAAAACCCTATGAATTATTCAGTGACGGGCGGTAGAGAATGACCCTCTTGTGGTAGCTAAATAAGTTAAGGCCTTTTCACTTTGCATTTAACGGCACAAAGTGCCGTTAAATGCAAAGTGAAAGTATTATAATTAATAAAATGTAACTGAGAATGGCTTTATTTAGCTTTTATTCACTTTATACAAAAACGTAGTTTTACGTGACGAAGAATAAACTGCGGTTAATACACGGGTGTAATAGTCAGGGATAATCCGGTAATGCGGTCGAAATGCGGTCGAAACTCATGCCAATGGATTTTCTGATTACCAGATAGTCTAAATTTAAAAAAAAATTACGAATAGCTGAATTGTCGTATTGTATTGAACAGCCAAATCCGATTTGACTGACAAAATTCTGAGTCGGGTAGGTCTATAGCCCTAGTTCATACTGTAAGATATTTCAACATATAGCATGTTTAATTATGTGCCTCCACCTCCACAGACATACTGAAGACGTGTTCAGTTTACCCAGGTGGGCGGCTGATATGCTGGTTGGCAGAATGTTTAATTGGGATGCCCACAAAGTAGCGCAACTGTGGTCCAGTCAAACAATCCTATATTTACTATGGACTGGATGTGGTTTATTTTTAAGTACAGCTTTTCAGGAAGGATAGCAGAAAGAACCAAGAGATGATTTACTTGTGTTCTTCAATTCCGATGAAAAGCTAATCGATTTGCTTTAAATGCTTATTTTCTTTAAAGAGGGCAATGCCACAGAAAACTGTACAATTAGCAGAAAGTACATAGAATGTAGCCTGTCCTCGTTCCCATAGGTTGTAGACATATAAACCCAGAATTGTATACATTGAAGTCTAAATGTTTACTACAGTATGAGCATTTATGTGTATTGACAATTTAGGTTGGTTGGTGGTGTGTGTGTATGTGAGGTACTGTATATATCAATAGTAAAATGCAGGGAGAGTGTCACAAGATTTCATGTTTAGCAAACCACAACTTATTTAGCTAAAAGACCATATTTTTCAGTTGACATAAAGGGGCAATAGGAGCTTATTTTACGTCCGTTGGAGAAACTACTGTTTTGGTTTAAAACAAGGACACGACCAACCCCTCCCGCACCTGAATACACGAAAACGTGACCAACCCCTCCCTCACCTGAATACACGAAAACGTGACCAACCCCTCCCTCACCTGAAAACCCAGTGCGTGCACAAAGCAAGTCAGTTTGCAGTAACAAAAGGGGCGACTTTCTTGTTTTGAGAGGTGCTATATACACAGTGGGACAAAAGGTTGGATTGTCCCAAATCATTTTGTGCTAGAACCTACAAACACAGTTTTCCATAAATCTCAGATGTTTCTCTTCAAGCTTGTCTAATTAAAGAAGAATCTAAGAACATCCTTAAAAACACCACCATGCCAGATGTGACCAAGCAGCAACCTTTACTGACAAGTGTTGATTCCAAAACACAAACGAACAGTTACGGAGAGTCTGTACTGTAGGTTGTGTTTCTGTAACATAGTAAAGAAAAGAGAGAGAGCAAGCAGGATGCAGGATTGCTTGTGTCTTTCCGTTGCCACTTTTATTGGCAAACACTGGCTTCCTGAAACCTCACTTTCATTGGATGCGACAGTATTGACAAATCTGAAAACAGATGGCGTTTAACACACCCAAAAGAACATTTAAGAAACAAAATCTCTAAAACTAAAAAAATAATTTAGCAAGGTTCTAATGTCGCCGTGGCAACCCAGCAAGTAATAAAATCAGGAGGGTAATTGTGCTGGGTTCCTGGCAGCACCTGGCAGGCATTGTGAAACTGTCGGTCATGATGGAAGTGTGCTACGAAGAAGAGAAAAGGCCGGAGAGGTTAAGAGAAGGGAAAAGAAGACAGATTTAAAGGAGACAGGTGTTATGCTCAGAGCTCAGGGGACGAGACCTGTGCAAAGCCAGCGGGTGGAGAACAAAGTAAAAGTGTAGAAGAACAAGAAAAGTTATATCATCATGTCAAGGAGGGAACTCAAATGCCAACTGCTGACATAATAACACCAGGGAGAGAGAATTAGCCAATTGCACAAGAGAGAGAGACACACAAAATGTCATTTCTGATGGAAAATACAGGGAGGCCTAACTACTCGCTGCAGGAGAATCACGGTGTGAGGGAAACGTGGGCCAGCGTAACATGGGAAGAGGACTAGCAGACAAAGTGTTGACAAGACAGACTCTTGAAAATGACCTTTTGAGTTATTTCTCGTCTCGTTACGCATGCCTATCTAGCCTCCAGGCTTTGCTGCAAATCAAGACAAGTATAGCTAAGAGACAGGCAGAGGAATCACTTTAAAATTGTGATGTCTATCATGTGTACAGTATTCCCTGCTTTCGTTTGTGTTTGTGTGTGTGTGTGTGTGACTTCACATATAGGGGGAAAAAAATGATCGCCAACATATTTTTGCTGCTGGAGGAAATATGGGAAATTATTACACTATGCAGAAAAAATACACCAATGTGTTTTGTCATTGTGCCTTCTCCACTTTGAACAAACATACAGTCAATTATATTTAGACTGTATTGTAAATATATTTTCTTTCCATACGGGTATTTTTGGCTTATTATTTTGGCTCTTTTTGATTGGAAAATGAGCGAAGCCATGCTGAAAATTTGCCAAGGTTCGAGGTCAAAATTGACACAGGAGAGTCAGGGAGATGTCAATCAATCGGGGTTTATACATGCCCACACAGCCCTGAGAAGACACATTAACTCAAACACGTTCTTGCTTCCCTCTGACTTCTCAAACACGATTTAAGTTGTCTGCTTTTGTTGTTGCCTGTGTGTTGTCCTTCCCTTGCCACAGTTCCATGATTTATCATTGACATTTGGCTCTCTGGTTTTCCTTTTTGCAGGAACCTGTTGGATAAAGATACATTCTCAAAGTCAGACCCTTGTGAGTATCTCGTGGCCCACACCTCGCTGTTTCCTGTATTGATACCTGTAAATCCTGTCTTGTAGCTCAGCGGTTTTCAAAGAGCCACAGTCGCCCTTGCGCCCCCTGAGGGGCCGTGGGATGAGAACCCCTTTATTCTTAAAGTAGTTTTATTGAACAAAATGCACATGCAGTTCAATAGTGTTTATAGTTTTTACACATATCCCATGCTATTGTGTTACGCTATCAGGTGTGTATTTGCGACCCCTGCTCGTACGCACACATGCTTACGAGCGTGCTCTTCGGGGTTGTGGCTCATGCAATATTGAAAACCACTGTTCAAGCCTAATATCTGTCCCTTTACCGCACCCGCACACTGTTGTTGTGCTGCACTCTGATGGCCCAGAGTGGCTTGTCTGTTTGTTCACCGTACTGGAGCTAATAGCCTTTTATTGATCTATACTTTGGAATCGGGCTGCATCTTTCTTATTGTGTGTGTGTGGCTGTGTGTGTCTCATTCCTGCTCTCTATCACTTTTTCTCTATTTCGTCCCTGACAGTGTGCGTGCTTTACACCCAGGGAGTGGAGACTAAACAGTGGAGAGAGGTAAGAGAATTCACACACACACACAGACACACACACACACAGAGCCTTATTAGTGTTGAATTACTATGGTTTGTGTGTATGTGTGCGCTTAGTGGCTGAGCTGACACACTCATACCAGATTACGCAAGACTTTTTTTTACGGCCAATACTGTTCATATTCCTGGATTCAAGCCATATAGAACAACTACCGGACATATGTTTTAAGTAGCCATATAATAGCCTATATTTAAACAGCAATAAAACATAAAAACGCGCTCCTTTTTCAGACATGATTATTAATTGCTCACTCCCGTCCCCTAATCCCCAAGTCCTGTGAACCACATCTCCCGACCGCATACAAACAGCGCTAAACCACACATACCTCCGCATGCCCCCACCAACCGGGGCTAGATCCAGCCGAGCCAATTCCCCCCTCCCCCTTGCTAGCAAGAGAGGAAGTCAGCCTTGACCATCTGCGCCCCCGGCCTGTAATCACCTCAAACGGCTGTAGAGCTAGATACCAACAAGTGATCCGCGCATTGGTATCCTTCATGTGGTGGTGCCATTGGAGGGGCACGTGGTCCAAGCAGAGGTCGAATGAGCGTCCCAGGAGGTAGTATCGTAGGACGCCCTCCACCTCCTGTGTCAGAATGTCCCCCATCCCCGAGCAAGCCAAAGACGATGTTGTTGAAGTGGAACAGCCCAAACGGAGTGGAGAAGGATGTTTTCTCCTTGGACTCTAGAGACATGGAAATCTGACAGAAACCCTTGGTTAAATCAAGTGTTGTGAAAAAACGAGCTGGGCCTAGCTGGTCCAGAAGCTCGTCGACCTGTGACACCTCATTCACCCGTCTGTAGTCAACACAGAACCTGATGCTCCCATCCTTTTTAACCACCAGAACCATGGTACCTCACCAGGCGCTGTGTGATGCTTCTATTATTCCCATTTTTAGCATGGCCTCTAATTCTTTCTGCGTTATTTCTATTTTGTGTGCCGGAAGTCGATAGGGCGAACGGTCACGCTAGACTGGTGTCGATATGGTGCTGCATGAGAGTGGTGCATCCCGGTAGGGGAGAAAACACGCCAGCAAAACGCTGTTGTAGCGGAGCTACATCCGCCCTCCGTACGGATTCATCCATTCAACTGGAGTGAGGTTGATTGGTTCGATTTTGGTACCTCAGGCCCCAACTCATCTGTCTCAGTCAACATGGTCACTAAAGCAATGGGTGCCACATCTCTCCATAATTACAGGAAGTTGATGTGGTAGATCTGTTTAGCTCCGCCCCTATCACTATGTACAACCTCATAATCGACATCGCCCACCCGCTGTGTGACCACAAAGGGCCCTTGCCACTTGGCGAGTAATTTAGAGCTAGATGTTGGGAGTAATACCTTTGTCTCCCGGTGAGAAATTGTGTAGCCTAGCTCCCCTGCTGTACAGCCCCTGCTGACATTCCTGGGCTTCTAGCATATTTTTCTGTGATAACTGCCCCGCAGGACGCACATCAGAGGCGCACATCTGCCCAGATCCCTTGCCAGTAAAACCGAGCCACTATTTGCCTTAGTGGTTTTTCACTCCCTATGTGCCCATTGTATTAAAGTGAGCCACCTCGTAGGTACTAGCAATTGCGTAGTATCTTCCGCTGTTTGAGTGTCATGACTCACTCGATACAATCTGCCCCAAATAAGTGCAAAATGAGGGAAAGTGATAGCTGAGTCAGGGTGGACCAATTGACCATCAATAGAAATCACATGGTTGAAGGCAAAGCGTGGAGTGTTATCACGGGACTGTCTTCCACCGGCAATTTGCAATTTATTACTTACACATATTATATAAGTCACACATATTAGGCTATTTATTATGCTATTAATGAATTTATTTATTTATTTGGCATATTTACCACCGGACATTTTGACCGTTGATATTTTGATCTGCCGGAAAACCACACGTGATACCGGCTAAAAGCCAGCTGACCCACACACGCGCACACACACGCACACACACAACCACGCTGGAAGGGCTACTTTCTGCTGATGGATCGATTTGTGTGTTTTGATAGATTTGTGTTCAGTGTTTGAGTTCAGTACCCATGCATTGCACTTCCCACTCTGATAGAAATAGAGGGCACAATAGTTAGGCTTCGTGTATAAGACACCATTTACACCTTGCATATAAATGTGATCTGTATCTGGGTATCTATATCTAGATGATGCTGGGTATCAATATCTAGATGATGAACGATCCAAACTGTTGCGTGGATTGTGATCACAATATATATGTAAATGTAAGATTTGGGGTTTCCTACTGGATACATTTTAATAAAATACCAAACACACCAAGATAATATGTTAATGTCAGCCAGTGCTTAATTCCATTCTTTTCTAGAACGCAAACCTGGAAGTGAACATAACAGCAAGCACAGAGGGACAAGCCTTACTAACTGTAACCAAAAAAAGTGATCCAGAGTCTGTCCCCACCCTGTTAATGTTAATGTGGGGTTTGTAAAGGCCTTGCTTGATTGACATCTTGATTGACCCCTATGTGAAAGGCATTATGATTTTTTGTTGTTATAGATGTGTGTGTTACTGAAAGACATTATGTTGATGTGTACAGCTGCAAGAAACTATGTCGATCTATTATTATTCAAGCAGGCAAATTAATAACTAATTTTGATAGCATGCGACAATGGCCTGGTTAAATTATTAATCCACTGAGTTAATTGTGAGCTTATTATTAATTAATTGTTATGAGATAATGCATTTAGTATGTGCATCATCTACTCATCTTATCATTGTTTCTCACTGGTTATTACACATTAAATATACCTGGCTACAGGTATGTCTGTATGTAATTCATTACACCTGTAACGAATGGCCCGAAAATGCGTCTACGACAGCCAAATGGTGATTAAAATGTGGCAAAAACGCACAGTGGCTTAACTGCTGAAAAGAACGCTGGGGTAATGTATCGTTTCCTGCAGGTTTTGTGTCCCTGCAGTTTAAACTTGCAAGACAGTAAGACCTCTTGTTTGCTCTCCCTCTCCACCAGCCTCCTCCTTTCTCTCCTCATTTTGTTTTTCAAAATAATCAGCTATACACTGCTTCATCTTTGGAACCCGGTAACAGCTAAATGGATTGTTTCGCTCGTTTCATCATCGGTGCACTGCTGATGAAAGTGCAGGCGGGGGGAGTGCAGGTAGGGAGAGACCTACTGAGCCCGTGAAGAAGAATACCTACTTTCAACCACAATGGCTAACACGGTACCCGTGCCGGAGGGACACCAAAACGAATGATCATCATGCATCCGCATGAATGTGACCACGTGAAATCTGAACTCTCACACTCTCAAAAAATGGCCGCATATGAATTCTGGTCGCAGTCTGGAGCAGCCAGCCAATTATAAATACATTTGTATAATGGATGAATTCCTATATATTGTTATGAATGCCGTCAGTGACCATAAATAGGAGGGACACCACGCAGTAGTGGTGTCCCTATAAGATGCAGTGCTACTGCCATTGTTTGCATTACATTGAAATAGCCAATGTTTTATCCAAAGAACCAGTAGAACTTTTTATCTATTAACATTATCAAGTAAATAAAAACATAAATGAACCAGTTACATTGCAGCTGCTCTGTTTGTAAATAAGCTATGACTTCTATATAATGTAACGGTGATATTTGGAAATGGTGGGCGTACGAAGCAGCTCCAGGTAATGCTAGGTGACCCAGATTGAATAGTATACTTCTACAGTAGACTGCAGAGAGAGGAAGCAAATCCGGATAGGTGACTCACCAGGACACATAACACGCCATGACAGGCCCCTCCAGCCCACTGGTCTTTTAGCCTGACTTTGATCATATTTGATAATGCTTTAAACCTCCTCCTGTTTTTTGTGTAATGCTTCAATCTCAAGTAGCCACGATTTTAGCGTGCGTTCACTAACTACATTGTTGTCTGCTAGTGACACGTTTTATTGTAATCTACTGGAACTGTAATCTAGAGCCATTGCGTGCCCTTTAAAATGTATATATAGCCTACTATCTATAGGTCTAATATTGTTTTGTGTCCATTAGATATATTTACTATAGGTCTTTGTTAAACACACTTAATCATTATCATTGTCAGTGATAAATATCAGCAAACCTGACCTTTTTTTACCTCTGATATACTGTATAGCAGGGGTTATCAACCAGTTAGAACTCAACACACCCACATACAAAAACCCCTTGAAAAAAGGTTGTATTTTTATGTACATTTGCATTTGTATTTTTATTGCTTTTTAGTCTCACTATTGTGAGAGAGGAGCATGTGTGAACAGAGCATCTGCTGACATCTTTTGGTCACCTGTATCGGGTCGCGTACCCGCGAGTGAACCCCTAATTTTGATGTAAAATTTTGATGAAAAATATCAACATTGGCGGATGCGGGTGCGGTCGGGAGTTTGTAGTGCACGGGCGGACTGCCCAATCCGTTTTTTAACACTAGAACCGCGATTTGCAACGTCATTCAACATTGTGTTTTTAAATAGTTAAATATTACATGACTCGTTTCTGCCCTTCTGTGACTTTTCCCGAATTGTCATAGAGCACACGCTTGCGTTGTTAGAATTTTCAATGGCTGTTGTAAACATATTTAGATCGTTTTTTTTTCACTGTTTTTGCACCTCCCAGTCCCCCCTCTGTCACAACGATTAGCATAGTTGAACGTGGGTAGGCCAACCCACAGTTGCTAAGTGTTGTCGCTCTCCTCTGGAGTAGGCTAGCGTTCAGCGCATTCCAGTTGAATGGCAACATTAGCGCACAATTAAAACCAGTTTTACATCGAAAATAACCCTCAACATGTTTTCAATACAATATTAAGAATAATTATAAGCGGTGCTAATATTTCAATGGGCTACTTGTTTTATAAGCAGCTCACCTCACCGCAGATCATTTGTTTCAATCATTGAGAAAACTACACGAAGCAAGACGAACGCACAGGAGGCTTTGGATGCTACAGAACATGCACTGGAACGAGTCTGGTGTGGGGTCAGACGACGAGGTTGAAAGCGACCAAACAACCAACCGTGCACTTTCAGAGACCGCAGGCCCAAAACGGCATGCAAAAGCAAACCGGCCGTTTGGACAGTTTTCATTCCTTGGTGGACATGGACATGTTGACACACCTCAGAGACTATTCTGTACGTGAGAACCACATGAAGGCCAAGGTAACTGCGGCATCCACCAAGACAGTGAAGCGTGTCGCAGCCTCTCCTTATTTCAAGCTCTGACGTGTGTGGAAACAGCTGCGGCGCTTGGCATTTCTCAGGGAATTGACACTTAAACCTCGCTATGTTTGTAAATAAACGTTTGATATTATTTGACATTGTTTAGTTTGAGAATACAATGGGAAGAAAATAGACTTTGTTAGTAGGGCAATCTGCAATTTTATCTGAAATGCAGTGTATAACTTCATTGAAAGAACTACAGCACTGAAGGAAAGATGAAGGAAAGAGGATTAGTATTGTAATTCTTTATAGTGTTGGAAACATAATTATTGAAATGAAATCAACAGCACATTTGATATTCTATATTTATTGTATTTATAGGATGTATACACATTTAATGCACTCTCATACACATATAGTACAAACACACACACACTTTAACACAAACAACAATACAATATACAGGCTATATTTGTGTGTTGAAGTTCAGAAAGGTTATTACCAGCAATACAAGCTTTTGCTACAGTATCACATTCTCATACAGTATGCTTAATTTGCCTTGTGTGCGTGCATGTGTTTGTCAGTCCCTTGCTTGCAGTTCCGCCTTTCGAAAACGCAAGAAAACAGCTGAAGGTTTTATCATAATAAACGTAATACCTCATTTACTTTTGGCATAATAGAAAGCATTATCTTTTCTTACCCATAAAGCCAAGTGATACTGAGGGAACGGGGGGATTGCCGCTAGTTGTTTGAAGGTTTTGGGAGATTTGAGGAAGGATTATCATAAAGAGAGCTCCTGCACCCCAACGGTGCTTGTAAGAACTTTGTGGCCCGGCTCTGAGCAGGGAAATCAGATTATCAAGCCTATTCCTGCCGTTAAGATACACTCTTCAGGTCTCTTAGCAAGTCACAGATTCAACACGGCCATCTTTTTCACTGCTTTTCGTCTGTTTCCTCCATCAATAAATACACAGCCTTATAGTGCCAGAATTTGCTGATTGCAAATGTCACCCGGTACAGTAATCAGAAAGCAAATTAAAGAAAGAAAGAAAGAAAACAACAAATTACTGTGATTCAGAGTCTGAGAAATTGAGATGAATGTGAATGTCAAGTGGAAGCTTCCCAAACGCAGTAGTTTATAATTTGCCAATCACTGAAATTGTGATGCAGTTTTAATTTATTTATTTTTTAAATTAGGTAGGTGGGGTCAGGAGAAACTGAACAATACGCTTTGCCTAGAACACACTACAGGATTTTATAGCCCAATTCTTCACTGATCTACCGGTCTGCGTAAGACAGGTTTGCCCGCACATTGTGGGATCGAACAGGGCAGAGTGTCAGAAGAGATAATCCTGTAGCGTGGGAGGGTTGCAGACCAGAACCTAAGGCTCCCAATCAAGCCCGTTTGTGATCGGGGCTGCTCAGGGAAGATCACACATTTCCGATAGAGACCGCCCAGGTGGTCATCCGAAGAACACACACACATACAGACACACACACAACAGACAGTGAGAGGTGCCAGGAGACAGTGTACTGTATGTGTGTGTGTGTGTGTTTGTTTGTGGTGAGAGAGAGGTGAGACACAAGTAAATTGTTTCCATAACAACACATAAACAATGATTGCCTACCCACATCACGATCATTGCCTTTATTTTTCCTTTATCAAAAATAAGCATGTAAATCACGTAGCTAGCTATTAAATAGTCAGTGCGGCTAAAACCAAGTTGCGGCTAAAACCAAATCTAACTACAACTCGTATAATCCATTTTCAGGAATAAAAATCATGCACACCTGCACAAGCCTACAACATCATTGTGCGCACAGGAATCAGGCTGAAATAAAGAGCTTTATGTTTTGACTGTCCTGTTTATGTGCAAGTGGCAAGACCTTCCGTGTCAGAATCCTCACAGCTAAATGCTTCTGTGTGCCTCTCTCCTGTGTTCCCACTGTCATTTAGTGTGAGATTCCCTGCGTTTTCACACTCGGACTTTGAGTCATGTGGTCTGTATCGGGCTTTAACTGGAGTCGTATCCAAGAGCATGCCAACTTTTTCAGACGCCTTTGTATGCCATTGTTTCTCAAAGACATTTATTATTATTTATTTGTTTCCTGGTATGTGTTGGTCACAAGAATCTCACTCACTCTCAGTATATCACTCATAGATGTGAGTTTAGAAGCCAATGGAGGTTGTAAAGAAAGGGAAAAAACACACATATATATATATGATTAATACAGCAACTGTAGTCTTCTCTTTTCACTGCTTATTTCATCAGAACGCCTAGTTCATCTTTGGCAGTAGTGTAGTGATATGTGTGGTGAAGGGAAAGTTTGGGCTACTTCATGTCCCTTACTTTCAGCATGTTGGTTGATCGAGTTACAGAGACTTTCACAA
>JAOEHI010004402.1:22000-73068 GCA_025447815.1 Percopsis transmontana | reverse complement strand
CACTAGGTGTCGTTGGTCATTTTTGGTTTATACACCGCTGTTTGTTGTCAGCCCTTCTATTAAACATCGCTTATAGCTTTAATCCTGTTTTCGCCTGCGTGTGATTTCCCTCTGGCTCGCACTTGCTTTCACCATCCGCCCTCCGACACTTACATAGTTATAGACAAAGCAAGGTAGCTTTATTTATATACAGTAGCACATTTCATATACAGTGGCAATTCAGAGTGCTTTACAAATAAGATAAATCAATCAATTGATTAAGATAATAAAGGAAATAAGAAAATTGTAACCAAAATATAGAATAAAACCTGGCAAAAATTGTTTGTTTCTTTTCAGTAAAGCATATAAAGATGCCAGCCCTTGCCAGTTTCCTGTTTTTGAAAATACTGTTTCATAATGTTTTTGCAAGGGTTAATCTGTTGTCCATTGGACTGCATTATAATCCCAGTGCAATGTGTCAGCAGAGTGGTTTCTCAATAGTATTGAGATACTATTGGCAGGGTTTTGCTATGCACCTTTATACTTGATGGGGAGTAACATTTTGATAATGTCTGTGCTGAAATAAAGTGTACTATTTGTTCAGATCATTTTCTTTATGGCTGAGGTAAATGTCTGCCTGTCTATGGCTGAATCTGTGTATAATGTTAACTGTGATATGCCTCCTTATGGGGAAATTCAAGAGGAGGACATCACAAGAATTAATTTTCAACTGATCTTCACAGTGAAAAATTGACGAGCGTGAGATCGGCACATTTGTCGTGATGTTTTCCAGAACCCGGTGGATGGGCCGACAGGGGGATTGTGCCCCGCAGGGAGTTACTGTCCTTCATCCTCGTCCTCTCCGGTCCCGTGTCCCCCCGGGACCTTCAGCAACAGTACTGGTCTCAGCAGCCCCCAGCAGTGTATCAACTGCCCCGCAGGGTAAATATCACAACACATCATTTCTGCTGTCCTACCTATATTGTTTATTTTGCTGCGAATGAAATGGAAGAGATCTTTTTTTCTTTTTTTTTTTAAATTAAGCTTAACACAGTACCAGAAAGATAAAAACCGTACCTACTGAAATGTATATTCTGATACTAGCTATCATAATATTTTACCCTATTGTAGTAAAAAAGTACCTATTCTTATCGATGTTTCTCTCTCTGTCAGTTCCTATTGCTTAGGTTCCAACAGTACCTTTCCTTCCGGGCCATGTTTAGCTGGCTACTATTGCACAGGTGGCTCTGATTCTCCCATTCAGAATGAGGTGGAGGAGGGCCATTATACTGCAGAGGGTGCAGCCCGGGCAGAGCCTTGTCCTATTGGTACCTTCCAGCCAGTAAGGCACAGCATTAACAGTAGACGATAATAGCTTATTTGCCTGTCTGCGTGCATCTTGTGTTGAAGGACAAACCGTGGTGGAAATCCTAACGATATGAAGGCGCATGTGTGCCATGCTATTTGTGGTCCAGACTTGGTACTCGATGTTCTAGAATGTCCTCTCTGCGTCTCAGGGACGAGGTGGGCGCTCGTGTGTGGAGTGTCCGGGAGGCAGGCTGTGCAGCCTCGCAGGCTTGACCCAGTCTCTAGTCTGTCCCATAGGACACTATTGTCCCCCGGGCTCGGCTGTTGCTCGCCCCTGCCCACCGGTCAGTATGTATGTGTGTGTGGCTGCAGATAATCCTAGTGCTCCAGTCATTGGCTTACACCTAAAGGATTGAATGGTGTAATATGGTTCCCTGTTTAACATCCCTCTCTAATATATTCACATGAAATGCTGCAACGCAGGGCTCCTACTCTGACCAGCCTGGTGGTGACAGTGTGCGTCACTGTCGACCATGTGAGGCAGGCCACTTCTGCCGACTGTCCGGTCTCTCTGGCCCTCAGGGTCTCTGTGCCCCCGGCCACTACTGTACCACTGGAGCCATGACTGCCTCCCCGGTAAGACAGAGAGTTACATTAACAAACCCCTCTAGCAAGACAATTACATTAACAAACCCCTCTGGTAGCAAGACAGAGTTACATTAACAAACCCCTCTGGTAGCAAGACAGAGTTACATTAACAAACCCCTCTGGTAGCAAGATAGAGTTACATTAACAAACCCCTCTGGTAGCAAGACAGAGTTACATTAACAAACAACTCTGGTAGCAAGACAGAGTTACATTAACAAACCCCTCTGGTAGCAAGACAGAGTTACATTAACAAACAACTCTGGTAGCAAGACAGTTTCATTAACAAACCCCTCTGGTACAAAGACAGTTTCATTAACAAACCCCTCTGGTAGCAAGACAGTTTCATTAACAAACCCCTCTGGTAGCAAGACAGAGAGTTAGATGAACCTTGTATTGAATGTGCTTTAATTGGCTCCTTTGACTGGCTCCTGATACTGTACATTACTGGATTGCTTCAACCAGGAATTTAAATCTGAAGTCATGACCACTTAATGGGTTAAAAGTTTGTCCCATTTTTAAAAACGTTTTGTTTGGGTGGTACATTGGAACCTTCATAGTCTACGTTTTCAGATGTTATATTTATTATTCCATTACAAATTAGACATAAAGGGAAAAAATAGATAAAGAGGGAAAACTAATGAGGTCAATTAAAAATAATAAATAAATAATAAATATAAATACATTTTATATTATCGTATTTATTACATTTATTCATGTTTCACTATCGGCTAATTTTAACGAAGAGCTGCGTCCTTTCAGGTGGGCGTGTCCTCTGGTGGGGTGTGTCCTGCGGGCTACATCTGTCCAGAAGGTACCAGGTACCCCCAGCAGTACCCCTGTCCCATGGGGACCTGGAGTAGCATAGTGGGTACCCAGGACCTGTTCTCCTGCTGGCCGTGTCCTGCGGGACACTACTGCAACCGCACAGGCCTCAGCCAGCCCTCTGGAGCCTGTGACCCAGGCATGACAACTTATGATCTCTGCTATTTGGGTTAAATGTCTCAAGGCACAAACACACACTGTTTAAGATAGTATCATTAATTGAGAGAGCAGGGTAGGTGTCGAATTTTGTTTAGTTTAGCTGTTTAGTGTGTTCACGCATAATATCCGAGCAGAATTTGTGTTTTGCATCCATGAATTCCCTTACTGTAGCTGACAGGAAAATGATGTTTGAACGCACCCACCCATGCAAGCGCGCGCGTCTTTACAGGGATCTGCTGTAGCTCATCCTAGTGGACACGCCGATTTCATAAAATGCCTTGTGAACGTTGGCATGTTGTTATTTGCTGTGGCTTATCATATATATCTTCTGATTGGCAGGGTACTACTGTTCTGGGCGTGCGACGTCCTCCGCGCCATCGGATGGTATGACCGGGGACAAGTGCCCAGTCGAACACTACTGCCCCATGGGGTCGAGCTACCCCAAGGCCTGCCCAGACGGAACACACTCCAACACTACGGGTATGTGGGACAAACAGATAATGCCCAAACAAATAAACAGTGTATGTTCATGGATATGCAGGTTGACAATTCTATAGACAGTTTTCTTTAAAAACATTTTTACAATTTTTTCCACAGAGCTTGGGGTGATTCGCTGTGGGGTGGTTTACCGATCAATACATTTGATATAGAAATGTGTTGTATTCAGTGTAGCCCAAGGTATCTTGGAAAACTGAAAACCTGAACAATTTTTAGCAAAGTGGCTAACGATCTTCCCTGTACTGTTACAATATTGCTAATGCCTATGTATTCTTTACACTATATATACTGTGTGTGTATATATATATATACACACACACACATATATATTTATATATATATATATATATATATATATATATATATAGTCTTTTTACTCATATGGTAATATGTAGCTGTGTATGATGGACTGGATTTGAATATTCAATGCAGGTGTTCTTATCTTATGCATTTCTTCTGGTGAAGCAGGTGCTGCAGAGTGTGAAGACTGTCCTCCAGGGACCTACTGTCTGTCGGAGGAAGGGGTCCAGCTCTGTCCAGCGGGACATTACTGTCTTGGAGGAGGTGTGGAGGGCATTCTTCCATGCCCTCCAGGCACATACGGTTCTCAGCTTGGCCTCAGCCAGGTGGAGCAGTGCCTCATTTGTCCAGCAGGTGGGAGTATTGCCATATGGATCTCTTCAATGTGCTTTTGGATACTGGGAATTGTGTTGTTTTTTATCCACTGAGATAGCTATTGAAATAATAGTGTATATCACAGTGTCCTCATGTTGTTCCCACAGGGATGTTTTGTGAAGATTGGGGGCTTTTCGAACCCACAGGACCGTGTCAGGCTGGTTACTACTGCTTAGCAGGTACAGTATATGTACTATACCAGTGCAAAGCAGATGTGGTTTTACACCACAAGCATACCGGCACCTAACCTACTGAAGTAAACTCCTTAGGTATCAATTTCAAGAACCCGGATGGGAACTTCAGCACAGGGGTCGGAGGAGCTTGTCCGCAGGGAAAGTACTGCCCCGAGGGCACGAGTGTCCCTTTGCCCTGCCCATTGGGTACCTACTCCAACAGGTTGGTGACACAATAGAAAACAAATTGAATTGAATAGAAAATTGCTTAAACCGACCAACCGGTTTATTTGTGTGTATTGGCAGTCTTCATTTAACCAAGGTCTTAGGCTGCATGCCGTGTCCAGGAGGTCAGTTCTGCGATGCTCTGGGTCTGACCCGTCCATCAGGGTTCTGTCTGGAAGGCTTCTACTGTCCTGGGGGAGACACAACAGCCACAGGTAGTCTGGTTTTTATGCTAAAATAAAGTCAGTTACTTTACTAAGCGTTACTAAAAATGACAAATGGTACAGTAGCTTATAAAATGCTTTGACATTTTGCGATTCGATTTTGTTTACAATTCAAGAAATGGCTGAAGGCAAAAATTAATATTTATGTGGCAAGCACATCCTATTAATAAACGAATCAGGGAGCACTGCACTGATTGTGCTTGGGATCTGAATGTGTTGGGCCGTTTTAGTTTGTTGATTATTTAATGAAATATGGTTCATCACGTCAATTATTTAGAATTAAGGATTTCGTTATAGTCCTAATTCCATTCATTTAACACATATAATTGCTTATTCACTTCCAGGATCGGAGGGAGCCGGTGGTCTCTGCCCACCGGCTCATTACTGTCCCAGGGGTAGCGCTAATCCAGTGCCCTGCGCTGCTGGTTCCTACAGCAACCTCACGGGACAGAAGGCCTGCTCTCGCTGTCCAGCTGGCTACTACTGTCCAGAGAGTACCGACAGCTTCACCAAGTTCCCATGCCCTCCTGGGTTCTACTGCCGCGATGGTGAGCCGCGGTCGTTTAACTGTGAATCCTTTAAGGTTCACACTCGATTTGTGTCCAGAATTCCCCCTGTGGCTGAAACAAAATCACAAAAACAAGGTTCTCTTGATTTTGGAAAAACTTGAGTGCATATGCCCCTCCCACACCTGACTGTTGAGTAGCGCTCTCTACTCCCCCCCCCCCCCGCAGCTCTCTTAGGCTCACACTGTTCTGTTAGCGCAGTCGTATTTCAAGCATAAACAGTGAGCTGGAGTGACAAATTTGGGGTTCTGGGGGAGGAATGTACCTTTAAAACGTTTATTGCACAAGTTGGACCCACACAGACTCAGCATAGCCTGAAGATAGAATCCCACGTGTGGATGTTGTCAAATTGTACTGCTTTAGTGTATACCAATTCCCTTATCTATCACAATCCAGATATTGTATTTGTTCCATGTGTAGGCACCAGGCACGCTACACAGTTCCCCTGTCCTCGTGGCTACTACAACCCAGAGCCCATGACCCAGAGCTTAGACAGCTGTCTGCCTTGCCCCCCCGGACACTACTGTGAGAAGGAGAGGCTGACCAAAGTCTCTGGGAAATGCAAGGCGGGTCTGTACTGTAGATTTGTGTGTTTTTTGTTGCATACTTCACGGATCCATTATTACAGCTTGTTGTGTACAGGAGCTGAAAATGATTATGCAAATTAAACATCTCAATGTCGTCCTCCACCCTGTTCTCCCTGCCTTCCTACCTCTCTCACCGTCCGTCTCTTCCTTACAGGTTGGTTCTGCGTGTCGGCAGCGTGGAACTCCCAGCCCTTCGACTTGGACAACTACACCAATGCAAACTGTCTGTGCCCCGCCACGTCCACCGGGGGGCGCTGTCAAGAGGGCTTCTATTGCCCCTCGGGGAGTTCTGAACCGCTGCCCTGCCCACCTGGAGCGTTTTGTAACATCTCCGGTGTGGTCACGCTTCTTAAAAAACGGAAAGAATATGCAAAAATCTAATTTTCAGTGTAGCTATTGTCTCTCGAAACTTCGCCGCATTTCAAATGCTGATTTTGTGACAAAACAATGACGGCTAGTTTCACCGTAAAAATTTGCTGTGCTGTTTTAAGAGTCACAAAAAGTGCCTTTCTTGTTTGTCTTCTACTAGGCCTGGCTCTGCCGATGGGTCCCTGCTCCTCTGGCTACTACTGCACACAAGGAGCCACTCAGGCCAGGCCAATCGATGGGGAGACAGGCAGTCTCTGCCCCCCTGGGACGTATTGTGGTGAGAACTGCTTTATAGCAGTTTGCCAACAGTGTTGCTAATGATATGTATGCTAGGTCTCTGGGGCATTGGACGAGTTCTGGTTCTGGCAGTGTTTATACAGCAATTGATATAACCGTCCCACATAAATTATACACCCTTGATGTTAGAATTATTGTTCCCGTCCTGGGGTTAACTCACATAGTCTAAGTTTTTCCTCAGTCTGTCTAAAGACTTTCCACACTCCTATATTATGTGCCACATTAGCATATAATAGCATTGCAACATGCATTAGTTATGCATATCGCGAGGCTCACCAGCCTTTATATTCTGAAACCCAAACACGAGGCAGATGTTAATTGGGTGCATCATGGCTCTTTCCACTCCTGACTCCCCATAATCCCCCACTGTTTAATTTAAAATGATTTATGTGCTTATGAGAATAATGATCACCTCCACATGCTCCACCTCCAGTGGAGGGCTCCGGAGAGCCAGAGTTGTGTCCTGCTGGGACCTTCTCCCCACTGCCTGGCCTGTCTGATGAAGCCGGCTGTCAGCCCTGCGCTGCAGGGCATTACTGCAGAGGACCAGGCCTGACGGCCCCTACAGGACCCTGCAGCCAAGGTCAGCCTAATAGACTCCTGTCTGTTGCTGTTAAGCTGTTCTCCTAAACAAATATAGTGTTCACTGCTAAAATAACGCTCTTTGAATGTTGTGTCTTGGGGCAGGATAGTCTAGTGGTCTGGGTGTTGGATTCCCAGCCAGGAGGTCATGGGTTCAAGCCCCAGAGTTTCCTGTAAACATCCTTAAAATTAGTACATTTACAAGTATAACAAGGAGCAGATAGGGGTTAGGCATCTTAACCAGTATCTGCTCCTTGTTATACTTGTAAATGTACTAATTTTTAGTGGCTTTGGATAAAAGCGTGCACTAAATGACCTCATTGTAATTGTTTGTAACAGGTGTTACGTTTCACTTATTTACTTATTCGGCCTGTACCTGTATGAACTCCAACCCTACAGTCTACCTGTAAAGTATTGGTAACACAACATAATGTCAATTAATAACGCGTTAAAATGTAAAATGTAAAATTTGTATTCACGATTAAGTAATCCATATGGCAAACATTATGATTCATTCATTACCATTGCATTTATTATGATAAATTACAATTTTACTAAATTGCATTACCAAATTATAGAATGCCGTATCAGGGCCTACATCGTAAGCCACAGTATTGCATTAATTATTCAGTTTTTTATGATTAATTGCATCATAATTGCAAGTAAGTATAATGAATGACCTATTCATGATTTAGTAACTTAGGGAAGCGTTACCAAATACTATTTTTGTCATCTGACTAGGCTACTGGTGTCCCCATGGTCAGACTCTGGCCACAGCTCTACCATGTCCACCTGGCCACTATTGTCCCCAGGGGAGTGAAGCCCCACAACCCTGCCTCCCAGGAACCTACCAGGACAGAGGCAGACAGGCCACCTGTGCTGTCTGCGAGGCAGGTGGGAGCGCTCAGAAACCCCTGAGCCCCCTTTTCCATTCCTTATTCTTGCGGTGACCCTGGTCATGTCCGCTGTCCTTATTCTTAGCACGCTGGAATGGAGCTGGTAGGGCAAACCCCATGTTTGTAATGGACTGTTGAAATGCATGGGCGGCTCCAACTATTTTCTATTACAGTTCTGTCAGCTGTTAAGTGAAACGCTAAACACTGCTCCACTGGTTTCTTAACTTGCACTCCTAAAAGTTATGTAGAACTTGAATGTTATTAGCTTCCTTACCTTACCTCTATACCCAGACATGCTGACCTCTGTTGATGGTTCATTGCATTGTTTAATCTACTGTAGGATGAGTTCTGTTTAATGCAGCTACAACACTGGTCGCATTCTATGCTGCTGGTTTTGCACTGGATTTTAAAGTGCAGACCCAAGTGCACTTGTCTCTTCTTTCTAGGTTACTACTGTGATTGGAGCCTGGGTCAGTCCAATGCTTCCATGCCAAGGCCCTGTCCTAGAGGTTATTACTGTCCTGTAGGGACAGCCTTGCCCACTCAGAACCCCTGTCCTGTCGGCTCCTTCAACCCCAGGGACCGCACACATAGTATGGCAGGCTGTCTGCCTTGTCCCCCTGGACAATACTGCCCTACTGTGGGCCTGGCAGAACCAGCAGGTGAGACATACACCCGCATACTCTATTCTATTCTATTCTATTCTGTTCTATTCTGTTCTATTCTGTTCTGTATACTTTGGAACTCTCTTCCAATGCATGTCAGAACTGCTCCCACTATTACTTATTTTAAATCTCATTTAAAGACCCACTCTCTATGGGTTTACTATTATTGTCTTTTTTTGTTTTACGCTTTTACTCTGTACAACACTTTGGTCAGCTTCTGATTGTTATTAAATGTGCTTTATAAATGATGTTGACTATTCCATTATACTCTGTTCTATTCCTTTCTATTGTACACTATTCTATTATATTCCTACCACTGTTTGTATTCTGCCAAAATCTCTGTCTATATTTCGTCACGTCACTATGACACTAATACGTGACAGTATTCTGAATATTATATGGCACTTGTACAGAGCGTATTGTGTTTGCAATATTCCAAATTAGACCTTTTTCTTAATAAGATGTGGGCTACTGTATGCCAATGTTATTCTCGCTTTAGGAGCCTGCATATAGTACATAACATTCAGAATACTGTCTCATTTAGAATGAGGGTAAACACAGTCATAGTTTTCTATTTACATACAGGATGTGTGTGTATATAAATGATGATGTTTTAGTGTGTGTGTGTGTGTGTTTGTAATATTCCGCTACCTTTAGGGCCGTGCTACGCTGGTTACTGGTGCAGAGAGGCTGCGTTCTCTCCCAGTCCTCTGGATGGACTCTCTGGCTTCCCGTGTCCGCCTGGTCAATACTGTCCCTCAGGTTCCTGGCTTGCTCACCCTTAATTACCAATCAACCACCAGAAGGATCAATATTGTAACACTGTAGATGTCTTGGGTCTCATTTATATACACAGCTCAGAGAAACAGTATATACTGTGTGTAGTTTCCTACCTGTAATTATGAAAATGAATGAAATGGAGAATTGGCTAATAATGTTACAACATCAAGATTGCGACAATAAATACACACACACAACATTTATAAATGAACAAGCAACAATGTAGTAATATTTTCTACTATTGCCAGCACACTGATTTTAAAATTGTTTGTGTTGATTGCAATTCATTGTTTAGGCAAATAAAGCCGTTCAGAGATATTGATTTTGTTGTTTGTAATATGCTAAATGTCACTTTCATTTCTATGTCATGAATGGAAAGGATTGATTCCGTATTGCACAGATAATAGATTTATTATCTTTCTCCAAACAATTCTCTCCAATGCTATAGCCATAACAGATGTATTGCCTCTCTGCGGTCTACAGAAAAAAGTACTCCAATCTGTTCATGCTAAAGCCATTTGCCACAATCTATTGCATCACCACACACAGTTAGTGAACTACTCCAGCAGTGCTTATCCCTGAATAGTCTGCTTAACCTTGTGGATAATGACGGGAATCACATTGAAGCTTGGCTTGTCTCTACAGGAACCACAGCTCCTGTGACCTGCCCTGCAGGCAGCTTGTCCAACCACTCAGGCTCACGTAGCCATGACGACTGTAGACCCTGTCCTGGGGGCCACTACTGCGACTCTGCCGGCCTCAGTACACCTACAGGACTCTGCAGGGGAGGGTACGTCCATCCTTGAGTGAAGCTGACTCACTGTAAAAGCATCTAAGCTACTTCAGATGGTTCTGCTATGACGCAAAACGACCCCTCGGCTGTTTAACTCCCAATGGAAGCACCCGTGTGTGCACCTAACATCTATATTTTATAGTTTCAATGTCCTGCTGTCTGTGCAGATATTACTGCGTGGAGGGGGCTGTCGCATCCACTCCTACTGACGGCAGCAGAGGCGGGCCCTGTCCAGAGGGTTATTACTGCCCAGAGGGAACCGCTCAGCCTGTGCCCTGTGATCCGGGGACATATATGCCTGTTACACATGCCACTCAGTGTGAACCCTGCCTCCCAGGCTGGTACTGTGTGTCTGGCTCCCTGTACCTGTGTCAGGCAGGTTAGTGGTCCTGCGGTACCGGCATGGCACCCTGTGCCTTTGAGAGCACTGATTGATATCTTAAAGGTGTTACAGTTTGAAACACATGGCTGTAGTGGGAGGGGTGTGAGCCTAGCTGTAGAGAAGAGTGTCCACCGATCAGTATTCAGGGGGGGGAGTGCGCTGTCTGAGTATCAAAACAAAACCTTTTTTTCTTTTTTTTAAATGCTGGTTTCAACCACAAGGGCAACTCTGGACACAAACCATGGAATGTATAGACATGTACAGTACAGTGTCTTGCACAATTGAAATATTACATTGCATTACCTCTCAGGGATCAATAAAGGGCTATCTTGATAATCAATGAAAGGAAATGAGCTTGTCGAGCCAAACATATATCCATCCCGGTAATTCTTCTAATGTTTACGCATGCAGAACATTCCCCTGTTGTTTATTGTCCCCAGGGTTCTATTGCCCCGAGGGAACTGGCTACGACCTGCTAGGCTGTTCTGAGGGCACCTACAGCCCGGACCCAGGCCACTGGTCTGTCTCCCAGTGCCGGCTGTGCGACGGAGGCCATTACTGCTCGTCCAGGAATGGCACCGCTGTCACTGGACCGTGTCAGGAGGGGTTTTACTGCTCCCATGGAAACAGATCCCCGCAGCCTCGCTCACAGGGGGCAGGTAGATTGATGTGCAATGTATGCGTGCCTTCAGGAAATACAGTATGGCCTATTTGCCTTATTCAGTTATGCCTTACCAACATATGGTGATATAAAGGTGATATTGAACCGTAGTTCACCCTTGACTGTTCATCTTCCTTCCCTCCAAGTCCACACACAAATAACGTTAGTAATAAAACGTATAAATAATAATAAAACATTACATTACATGGACACCAAATCTACCTGTTGCTTTTTTAACCTTCATTGGGTTTCATTGTATCATAACTCATGTCTATGGCACTGGTTGATTCCTTGTAGAAAACAATAAAATAGATAATCTTCAACAAGCATTGTTGACGCATTACAAGTATGTCTTTGAAAAACTCTTGAAGGGTGACACAATGAAGTTCATCCCAAACAACAGTGTATTGGACTTGTATTGCGGTAAGGAAGCTAATGTATATTGTCAAGGGTAAATACCTCATATCATTCTACTCTCCAACTGTCATTTTGGAGAGACTTTTTCTTCCTGAACATTTAGTTTCAGTGGGGAGTCCGACACTTCCAGGTCCCTTCAGACAAAACAACTGACTTCACAATTGGAACAACTTTATGATAGGGGGCCTTTTAATATGGTGTTACAAATCAGGCACTTCCACCCACATAATTATCACAGGGAAGTGACATTTAATCAGTAGTCCTGAAACATACGAAACAAAATGGCAGCCTTGTGTTGTGTGTGTCTCACCAGTAGAGGGAGGGCCATGTCCCGCTGGTCATTACTGCCCCAAGGCTACTGTCCAGCCCCTGCCTTGTCCCCGTGGGACATTCTCCAACCTCACCAGACTTGTCTCCCAGGTACTGTGACATTATGTGCACTCAGAAAGCATCCAAACACCCCACACGGTTTACACAAGCTTACCGTTTGCCTTTCTGTCTCACTGCTTCATTCCAGCAGCCTATCTACTTCTAAACTGTAAACGTGTCAATGAATCCAACATGACAATCTCCCACCCCCCCCCTTCCCCCTCATCCACCAACAGCCTCTCCACTTTTTGCACCATGCTCTCATTTTTCTAATATACAAAATGCTGTATTATTTATTGCCCTACATACATTAGAACATCTAGGATGTCTACATCAACTATCTAGGAGCCATAGCCACAATAATCAATAAAACATTGCAATTATTTATTATTTATTCATCTCTTGCTCTCTCTCTCTCTCTCTCTCTCTCAGGTGGATTGCCAGCTGTGTCTGCCCGGCTTCTACTGCGACGCTCTGGGGCTCACCGCTCCATCGGGAAAGTGCTGGGCGGGGTTCTTCTGTTCGGAAGGTGGAGAACGCCCCGACCCCCCTCTGGCGGACAGCAGGGGAGGACCCTGTCCAAAAGGTTATGCTGCATACCTGTGGACACACAAAGCCATTTAAAAAAATGTGAAAATTATATAATGATATAATATAAATACTACTAATACAATTTTAAATATAATAATACATATCACAATAATACCAATCTGTAATATTTGTTTTAACATTTTATTGTATTATTCAACAATATTGTAATTTTAAATTTTTTTGTCATCCTATGAAATATTAAAATATGAATACAATGAATATTTGTGATAATAACTCAAATATAACAGTAAGAAGCACAACACTGTGTGTTGCCTTAGTATGACTAAGGCAACACAAGGACATTTTAAAGTGTATAAGCCCTGCTCCAGTCTGTTCAGCTCCCTGAGCTTGTAAACAAAACACTCTAGTGGTGTGTGTGCGTGTGTGTGTGCGCGTGTGTGTGTGCGCGTGCGTGTGTGCGCGCGCGTGTGTGTGTGTTGGGGGGTGAGTATGCATTGTCATGTAATGTTTCTCATGGCACAAGCAGGTTTTTACTGTCCTGATGGCTCAGCGTCTCCTTGGCAGTGTCCACAGGGGACCATCAGCACAGAGGAGGGCCAGGTCAGCTGTAGCCGCTGTCCCCAGGGGTACCTTCGCTTGGCACACAAACACACACACACACACACACGCGCACTTGTGTGTGCATGCACGTGCATACGCAATACCTCTTACTTAACTCTACACCTGTGTGTGTGTGTGTGTGTGTGTGTGTGTGTTCCACGTTTTTCCTGCGCAGCTCTTACTGTCCTGGCAGTAATGGCTCCCTAACAGAGAGTTATGAATGTCCAGTGGGCCACTACTGCCCACCTGGGACCTGGTCCAGACACCAGTACCCGTGTCCAGCGGGATCCATCAACCCCCGCCCTGGGATGACCACACTACGGGACTGCCTGCCCTGCCCTCCAGGTCACGCATTACTGTAGCTGCTCTGTTGTTATCCACGCCCATCCCTACGTTCACACAGACCACAACAGAGGGAGACACCCTTGAGCTTATGGGTGTTCCTGGCTTGTCGTTACTCCTTGGTTGGATCGTTTGTGTCAGCGACGCGTGTCGCTGCTGCCTTCACTCCCATTGGTGGTCGTTATGTCGCATCGCTCAGTATTAGCATAAAATACAAGTCTATTCTCGCCCGGCCTAGTTGGTTTGCAACGGTTACTTGTCCCTTGTCACTGTAAATCCCTCAACTTTCATTGAAAGTGAATAGTAGCGGTCGCTTTGTCTCCCTCTTTTGTCATCCGTGTGAACGTAGGGTATGGGTTCACGCGCTGTAGTTGGTTTGGGGTCAATTTGTCGACGTGTTTAACGTCTTTTTCAAGCTGCACTCAGGCACATATGATATATAGCCTCTGGGTGAGCCATCACAGATGGAGGCAGCTGTTAGCTGCTAATGTTAGCTCTCAAGTCTGGACTGATACTTATGTTACATTGAATCAAGTCTTTTATTTGTTCTTTGCTTTATTGTAAAGCGCTTTGAATTGCCACTGAGTATTGAATGTGCTATATAAATAAAGATGCCTTGCGTCGCCTTGCCTTACAGTGTGAAGGGGGATGTTTTCTTATGCAATGCAGCTCTTCTTTCCTATCCAAACAGGTTTGTTTTGTGCGTCCTGGGGGCAGGGCGTGGCATCGGGCCAGTGTAGTGCTGGGCACTACTGCGTATCGGGGGCGTGGTCTCCTATACCAGAGGATGGAGGGGTGACAGGTGACAGGTGTCCTAAAGGTCACTACTGTCCCCAAGGCTCCTCAGAGCCGCTACCGTGTCCCTCTGGGCGCTATAGCAACGAGACCAGGAACACTCAGCTGTCTGACTGCCTGCCTTGTCAGCCAGGTGGTTGCAATTACCTCAGGGTGGCAAACACCGTTTCCTCTTTGTTGTTACTGTGCCTTTAATTAGTGAAATTTATCCAAAATCGGACTAATAGACCAATAAGGGTTTTACAGTTTAATTTTCCTTTCAATTTGGTTTTTTTCTTTACTCTCTTTATGTTTTGCAGGGTTCCTCTGTGTCAGCAGAGGGCTCTCTCTGCCTTCTCTTATCTGCCCTGCCGGCTCCTACTGTCCAGGCAGAGACAACAGCAGCCTGCCGTCCTCGCTGACGTGCTCTCCTGGGAACATGTGCCCACCTGGCAGTGGCGCCCAGCTGCCCTGCTTGCCTGGGACATACCAGGATTTACATGGCCAAGTGAGGAAGAGCACCATCAATATTTCACTCTGTTACATCCTGCAAGCATAAGGACCACATGGATAATGTATAAGGCATAAAAAAAAGGGTTAAATAACTGCTGAACCACTATTGCACCTTCTGCATCTCCGTGACTAGGCATAAATAATGGTTTGATTTAAGGCCACATTGCTAAGCACATATGATAAATTAATCTTGTAGCTTTGGTTTGTGAAGTAAAAAAATATGGTTGATGATGAAAAGTGCGGTTTGCGATTGGTTTCGTCCTCTGCAGGCGGAGTGTGCTACATGCCCAGCGGGATTTTACTGCGCCGGCTCCGTGGACCCTGACACAGGACATGTGTCTGGTACACACACCCCCACGCCTTGTCCTAAAGGACACTACTGTCCCTCAGGTCCGCTCTGACACTTAAATGTCAAATTTACCATTTTTTAGGTTCAGTTCCATTGTGCGTTATACTGTATAACTGGGTCACAAGTCATTTAATGCTGCATTTACTGACATTTATATAAGACCATTGCTTTTGGCTATTCTAAATATAAACAAAGTCATCTATTGGTCAGCCACACCTCAAACCCCCTTGCTCCGCGCTCTCCTGTTAGAGAAGCACAGAGAAGCATCTGTCTACGTCCTCTCGCGCTGCCGTTACTGCCGATTCAATGTCAATGTTGACACCTTAGTAGATGCAGCTATTACAATCCATCCCAAGCATAATAGATCTTCACATACTGTATGCATGCACGCCTTCCTCTTCAAAGGGTGCAATACGAACCCCGGGAACAGGAGGACAAGATTGATCCAGTGGACATCTAATTATACAGACTGCCATAATAACAGCGATTAGCATTATCGCGGCCACCGCGTTCAACTGTTGTCTGATATGCTGGAGCCATCTGTGCGTATTATGGAGACTATTTATCTACAGGCACACAGTCTGGTGTGGCCTACCCGTGCCCAGCTGGTAGCTACAGCGGGCAGATGGGAATGCCCAACGAGGGGGGCTGTGATCCCTGTCCCCCCGGAAGATACTGCAGTTCCACGGGGATGGATGCCCCCACTGGGTACTGCTCTCCCGGGTAAGCACCGGCGCGTTCACTCGTGTTCACAGATGGATTATATCAAAGCTGTGGTGTGTTATTTTCAATTTTAATTCCACCCTCCTCTGTCTTTAATTAAACCACTTTCTATCTTGATAAGTGATAAGTGAGTCATTCTCACTTATGACATCCCATATGGTGTCTCCCCACCCACCGCCCTCTGGTTTTGCACACCCTTTATCTCCAGCCGCCTGTATTTTGCTACTTCATTATCCCTCTCTGCGTGTCCCCTCCTGAGGTTCCTGTGTATCCAGGGCTCTGTCTCCCCGCAGCCAGAGGAAGGGCCGGAAGGACGCCGCTGCTCTTCTGGGTCCTACTGCCCCCTGGGTTCCAGTGTCATGATACCCTGTCCCGCAGGAACCTTCAGTCCCGTAGCAGGTGACACAGAGCAGTGATTACATAGGCACGGACTAAATGGAGAGTACATTGTATTTGTAGTATGAAATGTACTATATAAATGAAGTTGAATGTACAGTATAGTGAAATACTGTACATACTATAATTGGAAAAGAGGCTGACTGAATGTAACTGAAGTTAATGTAATTTATTTCTAAACTCATTATATTTTTGTGTGTTCTCTAGGTGCAGCATCTATAGCGGTGTGTCAGCCATGTTTGCCAGGTCACTACTGTGCAGAAGAGGGCCTCTCTTCCCCATCCGGGCCCTGTGCCTCCGGCTTTTACTGCTTGGAAGGATCCAGAACAGCCACACCCTGGAGTAACACCCCAGCAGGTAACTACTCTGGCATCATCTATTCCTGTGGACACATCTTGCTAATTGGTTGGCAAATTCAAAACATGCTCTATGTCTTAGCAATAACTGAACAATTCAATTAAATATTTCACTTAAATTCAATAGAGAGTTCCCAGACATGGTGGATAACTGCACCTCACTCACAGCTGAAAGGCCTTTATTCTCACAAAAACATTGTAGCCCGGCCGCCCACTCCAATGACATGTGTGTGTCTGTTTGTCTGTCTCTGGAGGCGTTGGGTTAATGGGTTAAATGAATGAAATAAACAGATCGGACGAGGTCCAAGGAATGGACAAATAAAGATATATTCTATTCCATTCTATTGTATTCCAGTTTATTGTATTCTATATTGCATAAAGCAAATGGCCCTGCCCTTTCAGTTCACTTGCAAATCTAATGAGCAGTGACGCACAATAAAGGTCCATTGTCTCAGTTACAGGAAATACCACATCTCCTCCCCCCCCCCCTGACGTTTCCAGCGGGGGTCAGATTCATGGAGACGTTTGTCCTGCAGGCCACTACTGTCCGAATGGCAGTTCAACACCGAGGCCCTGTCCCCCTGGTACTGATGCATATGGATGGAAGAGAAAGCCTATATTTCACTTTCTCTCATTTCCCCCATTAACGGGAAAAATTTTCAAACCTCTTGACATTTCAATAGGACTACTTTTGTTTCTTACTTTTATCGCCCTGCTTCCAGTGGTAATATGGTGGCCCCAGAGGTACAGTAAATGTCTTTAATGTATCCGGAACTCTAGTGGATGTTATAAACTTAATGGGAGGGCAGTAAAACTCTCTTTATGGCCTGCTACTGTAGCTACTGAACCGAGTGGATAAACTGTCAGCCGTGCTTTGGCACGCCTGACCTTACACAACTATAAACTTGTGTGTGTGTGTGAGAGGGGGAAATAGAGGAACGATCTAACAACAGATCATTTATAAAGGACAATAATACGGAGAGGGAGTGATGCAGTATTGTTAACTAGTCTCTCGTGTGCAGGCACTTTCCAGGGGAGGTCTGGAGCTGTGTCCAAGGCCTACTGTGAAGTGTGTACCCCGGGGGCCTACTGCCCCTCATGGGCTCAGACCTCCGCCGACCTCCTGTGTCCTCCAGGCTGGTTCTGTCCACCCGGGTCAGGGTCTGGACATCAGCCAGGTACGCACCGCCACGGGGCGGCTCGCTCAGGTTTAACCTTGGTAGTGTTCACTTCACTCTTCGCACCCCATCGACCTGGCTGACTTACACATTGGCTTGGGAAATGCTTCAATAGATCAAAGTTAGCGTCATCGCCCAAAGAAAATGTAAATTGCTCTTTTTTTACATGTATGAAAAATATCGTTTTGTCCTCCAGCGATCAATAAAGTACATCTGTCTTCCTTTACTTTGCAGATGACATACTTAGAAGATGGGTGTGACATTACATTAGCCTCCCACCTCCCGACATTCTTTAAAGGGCATTTTTATTCCCCTTTCCTTTTCCTTTCACGTGAACAAGAATTGTACTAATTCGAACATTAAATGGCCCAGATGCTATAAATAGTCTCCAGCTCCCTCTATGCAGTCAGAGCCAGCGCACCTGCTGTTCATCTTACTGTACCCCTCCTCCCCTTCCAGGGTTTCTCCTGCTTCGTTTGGTTACCATGGTTAAGTCCACCTGGCAACCGCGCCTTAACCACTGGCCGCGTGTAATTAGATACATGGGGTTTATAGTGAATACACTGTTATCTTTGTAGGTCACATGTTTTTTGGTTTGTTTGTTTTTCTTGTAGAACACCGGTGCCCGCCTGGCCACGCGTGCCCACCTGGTGGCAGTAGACCGGACATCTGTAGGCCTGGCACCTTCCAACCCTTATCTGCACAGTCTACCTGTGACACCTGCCCACCTGGTGAACACGCACGCACCACAAACGCAAACGCAAGGACAGACTGAACGAACCGAAGCTCTGACAGTTGTGGTTACCTTGCTAGGTTTCTACTGTACAGAGGGTGCATCCACGCCATCCCCATGTTTGCCAGGCAGCATCAACCCTTCATCAGGAAGGACATCCCCGGGCGAATGCCTGCCTTGCCCACCAGGCTCTTTCTGTGACAGCAGTGCCATGACAGAGCCTTCAGGACCCTGCCGAGCAGGTCTGCCACTCCAATGTCACCACACGTAGCAACAACCTGAAAAATAAATCACCGTCTTATTTATTTATTATTTATTTATATTTTACAATGTATCTTCCTGAAGCGCCCATGAGAAGGCTTGCTGACGACATATTTCCTCTTGAAACAGGAAGTGACGGCATGTTGAATTGACTTGTTTGTACATTAGCTCTAGGTCTAGTGATGTATCGAGCTACAGCTAATTTTTAGTAGAATTAGCAATTAGAGCACTCCACTGAGGATGTGGATGTGTCATCAGCATTTCCCCGAGAAGCATTACCTCAAAACACTTTGTTTTCATTGTGACTTCAGTGTACGTTCACGTGGAATGTCTTTACAGAAAGACACAGAGCACTAGTAGAGACTGGGTGTGTAGTGGATAGAGGTTGTGATAAGACAAGAATTTTGACGGTACTTGAGTGTTAAAGCAACACAGAGGGTTCAGGGTTGTTATTGTGAGCATGTGCTCTGCGGTGTTCCATTTTTTCTTTACATTTTTAGGCCATTTTTGTTCCCTGGGATCCCGCGATTCTTCCCCTGTCTCCCAGACCTATGGAAGTGTTTGCCCCACGGGACACTTTTGCCCCGAAGGTAGTGGGGCGCCCAAACCCTGTCCTGTTGGCAGCTACCTGCCCGAGACCGGAGCCTCTGATGCTTCACAATGCCACCTCTGCCCCCCAGGAAAATACTGCCTGACTGCTGGCGCCTCGCAGCCCACAGGTAGGGGATTAAATTGGCACAGAAATTCAACAACCTTTTAAAATTCTTCATCCAAGACGCCACCTGTGTCCTATTGCAGATAATTGGTCTATTCTTAGTGTTTCAATAATATTGGCATGTACATTTCACACTTACAAACAAAGTGTTTGATTCTACTTTCATTGCTCTGTTAGGCCCATGTTTCCCAGGTTTCTACTGTCCTGGAGGTGCAGATTGGCCCGCGCCGCGTGCCAACTCCTCTTTGTTGAGCTGTCTGTTTAGGATACTAGGGGTTTATATCATAGAGCCAGACCCATGCTGCAGGGCACACAATCTGTCCTGCTTCAATGACTCCAGTAATTGTGGTAGGTTGTTTTTCTGACCATCAGAATCCTTCCTGTTGAAAGTTCAGTGGAACAATTTTCAGCAAATCTTATCAAGTCTAATCTGTGCCCTGGCAACTGTCCCAAAATGTAACTGCTTATTACTTTAAACTTGTCCTTGTCCTGCTTTAAACTGATCCTTCATGTACCGTACCAGGTTGTTATATCCAACATCCTGTTTTTCATTTATTATCGTGTTAACCTAGCCACCTCTCATATCTTTTTTATTGTAGGAAGCAACCGTAGCTGGGTGGAGGTCGTAAACAGACCATGGGTGGATTCAGAAAAGGTTCTGGCCTACTTAGCCACATGTGTAAAGAGCCCACACTATGGATCTTCCATTCACAGAGGAGATATCTGTCCCAGGGGTAGGTAAATCCCACCTGCGAACCTGTAGGCAGGACAGCTGTTTGTTGACACATGGGCTTTTCTGATTAGAAGTCTTACTATGGGGTTAATGTGTACTTTGTGGCCAGAGGAGGCAGAGCAGAGATTAGAAGGGTCCCTGTAACACATACACACTACATGAGAAGTGAGCATGCGTGTGTGCATGCGTATGCTTGTGTTTTTGTCCAATCGTGTGCCTAATTGATTTGAAATCATATTCAAATAAAATTACAGCTTTGCATAGATTAGTTCCTCTCATGGTGATTAAAGGCAAAACACAAATTCTGCTCAGGCATCATGTATTCACTATGTGGAAATATCCCACCCACAACAGAAGATTTTACTATACTTAATAACAATTACATAATTACCCAACATTATCTTACACACTATCCCTTAAGCCTCGAGTCAATACTGCGTATTTCTCTAAAACTTTGTATCTTTATAAGTCTTAACTATTTGCCATGACTAATGACTAATTTGTGAAAGTATGTGAGATCTTTTCTACCCACTTTTTGCTTCCAGCTGTTAAGAATAATATAATATACTGTACGCATATGGTGTGTCACACTCTTATAGGTTTTTATTGTCCCTCGGGCTCTGCACACCCACAGCCGTGCGACGCTGGCTCCTACTGCAACAGTACCGGTCTTTCCGCCCCAGCCGGCTCCTGTAGCGCAGGAGCCCACTGCCCCAGAGGCTCCTCGGACCCCCACACCCACCCCTGCCCCCCGGGCCACTACTGCCCCAAGGGAAGCCCCGTTCCCCTACCGTGCCCCATTGGGACTATAAGAGGTAGGATGGCTCTGAGATTACGCAGCCATAGTGACAATGAATGGCAGTCTTAACAATTTATTGTGATGTTTGCTGTGCTTGTGACAGATTAATGATGATTATCTAATTAAACACAACACTAAACAGGAAAATATAGTGCTTAATCCTCTTAGCTGTTATCAGTTTTTCAGTGAACTCCTGTCTAACTTTGCTGTTCAGTGATGCAGAGAATTATAAAAAAATAATTCTTAAGGATTTTGTTTTCCCTCAAGCACCTATAAATAATTTCAATTACAAAGTGGTTTAGTTACATAATTGTGTTCATGTTTGGCGGCTGGCATCTAATATTACATTAAAATATATGAACAAGCATCTGCTAATCTATCTTGAATTCCATTTCTTTGGTTCCTCTGTTCCTTCCTGCATACCTACTGAAAATGCATCAGAGGAACACTAAGAGCATATATAAGAATACACGTATGAATTATTAGATGATTTTACATTGAGATGATTTTACATTGTGCGTCATCAGCTTCCTCAGGTGGAGGTACAGTTGAGGCGTGCCAGAGATGTCCCCCAGCTCACTACTGCAGCCAGGGAGGCACGGCCGGGCCCAGTGGTCGCTGTGCCGCAGGCTACTTCTGCCCTGAGGGACAGACCTCTGCAAGGCCACAGCAACATGTCTGCTCGGCCGGTCATTACTGTGAGAGGGTCAGTAGCGTGGACCGTGGGCGGCGGGATTTGTGTCGGCGATGATGTCGTCACACGCCTTCCCCCGGATGAATATTTAATGTGACGTCTCTAGATGAGTCGACGGAGCTGTGCGTCCGTCTTATTGTGACATTTAGAGGCACTTCTCTTGTCTAATTTGCGTGATGTTTTATTCATGTCTACCAGGCCATCTCGGTCTTAATCTCCTTATCTGCTGTCTGTCGCTCTCTCTGCGCTGAGATTGTTGGGCTGTAATCATGTCTCGGGTAGATGTAAAGTAGACAAATGTCATGTTTACTGGTTGTTTTAGGGCAGCGTTAGAGAGAGAGCTTGTCTGCCGGGCAGCTACCAGCCCGGGGAGGGCCAGGACACTTGTGAGGCATGCCCGGGTGGGTTTTATTGTCAAGAGCAAGGTAAGGTATTTTTATGGCTGGGTGAGATGAGTTCGGCAGTTGTTAATCATCACTCTAATTTGTAACAACAAAAATGTATCTTTATCTCTTTTGACCCATCCGTGCATTAGGGATGACCACGCCAGTCCCATGCGAGAGAGGATTCTTTTGTCCAAGTGGAACCATAAATCAACAACCTTGTCCAGCAGGGACTTATGGGAACCAGTCCGGATTGGCCGAGGAGAGGCAGTGCTCTTTGTGTGACCCTGGGATGTATTGTAAAGGGACAGGTACAATGCATCAAGATGTTTTTTATTATTATCTTGTCCCCTGGTTTGCTGTGCTGTGCTTCATCTTTATGACCACCGCACCAACTGCTGTCATTTCATCCTGGAGTGTGAGGCGTGATGGATTTCCACAATGGGTGGCAGTAAATGTTGGGGAATACATATATTTAAAGGGAAGACCTCCACCAGTGGGCCGTGCGCTGCGGGGTTCGTGTGTCACGGAGGGGCCTCTCAACCGTCCCCATCAGACAATGTCACCGGGTTCCCCTGTCCCCCTGGTTCATTTTGCCCCGTAGAGACGTCCGTACCCAAACCCTGCCCGAAGGGATCGTTCAGGTACACACACACACACACACACACACACACACACACACACACACACACACACACACACACACACACACACACACACTCATGACTATGTGGAACAGTGAGCTTTGGAACATTCCACGTTAAAAATAAATCACGCTCTGTTACATATTACATGTTCTCTTCTCCGCTGTTGCTGCACTTTGTTTTCAATGCCTTGTGTTGGATACCAGTCAACAGAGTGGGCTTACAACGGACTCTCAGTGTCGGAGCTGTAGCCCTGGCTTCCACTGTTCAGAAACGGGCCTCTCAGCAGTCTCTGGGCCCTGCTTGCCAGGTGAAGCCTGACGCCCACAAGTTCAGCTGTTGTTGCATGATGTTACAACTCATTCACTTAACACACTGTACCTGTTTGACAGGGCTACTGGTTATTGGTTTTGGTACTTTCCCTGCTAGGTTTCTACTGCCTAGAGGGCTCCCAGAGCGCTACTCCCATGACGGGTCCATCTGGAGGTCTGTGTCCAACGGGCCACTACTGCATGACGGGTACCAGCGTACCCTCACCTTGCCCTCCAGGGACATTTTTAAATGAGACTGGAGGAAAAGACAAACAGGACTGCAAAACGTGCCCACACGGTGATCTCCATAAAGTCTTTATACTGGCTGTATACCTGTGTATATATTTTGATAGCTAGCATGTACAACTATGTTGCTGCTTGTCTGTCTGTCTTGGCTGGATGGATAGCTATCTATCTAAAGAGAAGACAGTCAAGATAACAGTACTTTTTGACAATTTTTTGACATCCTCTGTTCATTATCCTGATTGGTTTCACCAGGCTGGTTCCAGGATTTGTCAGGCCAGAGGGAATGTAATCCATGCCCCCCTGGGTTCCACTGCCAGATCCCCAGTGCTGCCCCCAAGAAGGAGGGGATCTCCGGTGGGGCCTCCAGCCCTCTGCCCTGCCCAGCTGGCTTCATCTGTCCTGGGGAGAGTCCTGACAGTCAGCCCTACCCCTGCCCCAGAGGCACCTATAACCCCAGACAGGGCCTCACTACAACAGGTGGGCAAAAACACTAACTAAACCTACATTAGAGTAGAATGTATTGTAATTAATGTAATGTAATGTAATAAAAAAAAAATTATAAGGTTTTAGTACAGTATAGTCTAGTGGTTAGGGTGGTCGACTTTCACCCAAAAGCTTGTGGCTTTGATCCCCAACAAGCCTTACCTATAAGCATCCTTTAGCAAGATGCCTAACCCCTACCTGCTCCTTAATACGTCTGCTAAATGACCTAATTGTAACTGTACTACTGTATACCTATGGAATAAGTCAATCCTGCCCATGTTGGAGCTGTTGGATTGTGTGTGTGCAGGCGAGTGTCTGGTGTGTCCAGCAGGTCAGTTCTGTGGTTCAGAGGGGCTAGTGGAGCCCTCGGGTCCCTGTGCTGCTGGCTTTCTCTGTCTGACCGGAGCCATAGTACCAAACCCCACCGACAACAGGACCGGCTCTCCCTGTCCCCCTGGACTCTTCTGCCAACACGGGCTCCAAGCAGGTAGCCGCAGCCTGAAGCCAATTAAAAGCCTTTTGTGCAAACATCATGCATTGTTGAATGTAATTGGTTGTGACTGCGCTGGTTAATTGGGGCTAGCCAGACGCTTAATGTGATATTCACAATCTCTGGTGCGCTAGGCGACTGTTGGGCTGGGTTCTACTGTGCCTGGGGCTCCAGAAAAGCAGATCAGGCTCCCTGCCCTGCCGGTTCCTTCTGTCCTAGAGGAACAGCCGTTCCCCTGCACTGCCCTGCAGGGACGTTCAGCTTCACAACACGCAACACTCACCAGGATAACTGCACCACCTGCCCTGCTGGGTACTACTGTCAGGGTAGGCTGGGTTTATTTAAAGGAATGATTCAATCTAATTATTTCTGGCACAACTTATTTGTGGCACAACAACAAAGGTGATATGTGGGTTTATTATACCATTTTTCACGTTAGGGTTGAGCGCTGCAAATTTGCTGATGTCAGAAAACTGCTTATACTCAGAAGAGCCAACCGTAAAGAAGGGGCGCGTTCAGTATATGAATCGTTTGCTAAGCTTAATGAAATTGGTGAACTCAACGGCACGGTTAGTCCATTAACTCACACTTTTCCGTGGCCGTGACAGACAACGAGCAATCGCTTTGTTTTTAATCAGCTCCGCTGACAGATCCAGTTATCTGATTCAAAACACAACGCCTCCCTGTTATTTAAACGGATGTCCACTGCCGCTGCGCTGCTTCAGTTCATTGAGCGTATATCACACCGTAGTGAACGTGGTGTCAGCTGTCCCGCCCCCAACAGGTACAGCCCAACTGATATGTGAGGAGTCAGTCTATTTGTACATGCCCAGACAGTCTAATCAACAGTGCAATAACACAACACACCTGTGTGGGTGTACACGGGCTTTAAGGTCATGGTCAGTCATTCCTTTGTGCGGGAGGGGGTACAGGTACTGTACGCAAATTGTGAGATGTGAAAAATTAAGTTCACTTTGTATTAAAGATTGATCCCTCTCTGTGTGTCCCGGCGTGGATCAGGTGAAGGCACCGTCCAGCCTGAACTGTGTCCTATAGGGCACGTCTGTCCCCCAGGACGAGTGCTTGGCGTGGAGTTCCCCTGCCCACCTGGCACTGTGCAGAACCAGCTAGGAGCCTCCAGTGTCAACAGCTGTCTGCCCTGCCCCACTGGTGTGGAGAATATTTGCTGCATTTGAGAGTTTATTAAGTACATTGTAGTGTCTACTCAATGTCGACTGCATTGTGAATCAACCTAATAATGTGCATTCATGGACACAGTATCTTGTTCATTTCCCATAGAAATGTCCATATACAGTAATCTTCCACTGGTAATAATAGTAGCAGTGACTTTAGCTTTAGCTATTTCTCCAGGAATGTTCTGCTCGACGCCTGGTCTGTCCCAGCCTACAGGACTTTGTGAGGCAGGATATTTCTGTCCTGCTGGATCCACTAGTCCTAATTCCACTGATCACCAGGTGATTTTCTCTAATAGTAGCTTTGTAATAGTAGCTAAATCAAATGTACCCATTATTAAGTATATTATCTGCTGCTGTGTGATATTATAGGCCCATAACGATCACAAGTTATTGGTTAGATTTGTAGTACAATATGTGCAAGACATTGACATGACATGTCATGACATGACATGACATTGAGAAAGAACAGAAATAATCACTGTCCTTTTTCTTTGTTTATTTTAGGGTTAGGGTTAGCCTAACCTAACCCCAACCCTAGGTTTATATACGGTTATATCTAAATGTATGTCTGTTCTTCACGCTTTTAACCAGACTTTTCTGTTTTTCCAGGGAAACGTCACCAAGAACAGTCTCTGTCCTCCGGGCCACTACTGCCCTGCTGGTGCTGGAAGTCCCCTCCCTTGTCCTGCAGGCTCCCTAGCCATCTCTCCAGGAATGAGAGGGATGGAGGAATGCCCACCCTGCCCTCCTGGATTCTTTTGTGACAGCCCCGGGTTGGCAGACCCCTCCAAAGCTCTCCCATGCCATGCAGGGTAAACGCTGCCCTTGTGCTGCTGAAAGCACTCACAGTAACTTTATTCCATTTCATGTTTATCTTCACAATATCTTGCATTGAAACTCTATTTACGTAGGTACAATAAAAGTTTTTATAATTGATGTACTAGTGTTTTGGCAGCCTCTGTATGTGCTTCTATGATTGAAGAATAGCTGAATCTTAAATGATAAATAAATGATACAAAACACATTCAGTGCCATATGGTTGTTGTGCGTTGGTTTTTCATTCCGTTTCTCTCTCCACAGGTACATATGCCAGGGTGGTAGCTCTAGTCCCACGCCCATCGACAGTCTCAGTGGGTACCAGTGCCCTGCTGGCCATTGCTGTCCCGGAGGTGCAGGCAAAGAGGTGCCCTGTGAGCCTGGCACCTACAGTCCTGCCCCTGGGGCAGACCACTGCATCGCCTGCCCTAGAGGAATGACATGTCCCTCTTTGGCCACGCAGGAACCCTCTCTCTGCCCAGCCGGTGAGGATGGCATCCACACTGCAATCAAGTTACATCCAACAAACGACCCAAAGATAAAAGTAATAGTTATCTTTCTTATAATTAGTATTTATAGCTACTCATTCTCCTTCCCAGGTCATTTCTGTCCTGCCGGGACAACCTTGGCCCAGCCGTGCCCTCCAGGGACTCTCAGCAACCAGACAGGAGCTCATTTTGTCTCCGTCTGCAGAGCCTGTCCTTCAGGAGTGTACTGCAGCTCATATGGAGCTACCGCACCACAAGGTGACCAGCCTGGCCTAGATCCCTACTGGGAGCGTTTTGTCTAGTTACCCTCGTAGTGGCCTGGAACAGCTAACCAATACTAACCAACCGGGAGACATGTGATGCGATGTGTTTGCTAATAGTGCATTTGTGTGCAGGCCCATGCCAGCAGGGCTTTTTCTGCCAAGGTGGCGCTAAAGGGCCCACCCCCCAGAGCTCTGATACATTTCCCAGGAATGGGCCCTGTCCGGCGGGCCACTACTGTCCAGCTGGGTGTCTGTCCCCACTTCCCTGTCCTCCTGGCAGTCTCCGAAACACCACCGGTACACACACTGTCCAAACTCATTCGGAGATGCCTCTTTCTCTTATTCATTGCTAGCATCTCAGCTATGAAGCGGATGTTAATTAAATCCTGCTTTGGTTTGGCAGAACAACACATATATTACTGTCTTAAATGAACAACAAGGCATTGTTGTAATAAAATTGCCTTCTCCTCCCGATGAGCTCCCCTGCTGTGAGAGAGGATATTATCTGTTTTATGTCTTCCTACAGGAGGTTTCTCCATAGAGGGTTGCTCTGCCTGTCCTGCGGGCCAATACTGCGCCACAGAGGGTCTGGCCAGCCCCACTGGACCCTGTGCAGCTGGTTTCTACTGCCCCTTTGACTTCTCCTCAGCCACGCCTTACGCTTTCCGCTGTCCTAAAGTGGGATTCCTTTATACATGTGTATTATCTAGTGCTATGTTTCAGTGTATTCCATTACTTTGTTTTTTTCCTGTTGAAGGGAAATGCTACTGCCTTTTTATTCATTATTAATGCTCGCCTCATCAATGTGCCATCCCTATGAGCCACTTTCTCCCTGGTGGTTGTTATTGGAATTCCCTTGTATTTACTCGGCTATAGCATCTGCTCCCTCTCACAAGTTGTATTTTGTCAAGGGAGCCTATGTAATATAATAATTAGAATCTACAAGGTCTTTTTTTATCTTCTTCAAGGGTCACTATTGTCCAGGGGGCTCACCACTGGCCCTGCCCTGTCCTATGGGAGAGTACCAGCCTAACCTAGGCTCAGACAGATGCATCCCCTGCCGCCCAGGCTTCTACTGCGAGGAGGCTGTGGTGGGAGACCCATGGCCCTGCCCGCCATACTCCTTCTGCCCTGCAGGTACCATTAATGTCCATTTGTGACTATATACAGTGGGAAAACCCAGGGGATTTATATGCATTTATTTATAGATTTGTCTAAAAATATGGTCTGATCTTCATCTAAGTTACAATATTGAACAAACACAATCTGACTGAACCTAATTACACAACTTATTGTATTATTCTTGTCCATATTGAATACATCATTCAAACATTCACCGTGTAGGTTAGTAGGCTAATGAGTTCAACAAAAGCTAATTGGAATCAGGAGTTAGCAACTCTAGAGTCCAGTCAATGAAACAAGATTGGCTACTTTGGCACAAGAACCATCTAAAGTGACCTCACTAGTGAACCATGCCTCGTATAAAAGAGATCACAGAAGACCTGCAGTAAAAAAATAGTTGCATAAAGCTGGAAAGGGTTACTTACAAAGTAACTCAGAGTTTCCAATAGTTTACATATTCATCTGTCCACAGTTAGACAAATAAATGGAGCGATTTACTACTCTCCCAGCCAAGACAACTCCAAAGGCACAACACAGAATGCTTAATGAGGTTAAAAAACACAAACTGTAGTAACAGCTAAAGGCTTGAAGGAATCATTGAAACTTGTTAATATCTCTGTTAATGAGTCTACCGTATGCATAACAATGAACAGGCATGTAGTCCATGGCAGGACAATTGTTCAGGAATGATCAGATCACATTTTATGAACAATTAATGCAGAGAACCGAGTAGTTCCAAAGGGTTCACATACATTTCCTTGCCACTCTATTTGGGATGTTATATTACACTATACATTCTGACCACTGCCAGACAAAGGTGATAGGGGGTAGGGGGTAGGGGGGTGTGGCCGCCCCACAACTGGAGTGTGACTCTCCATTCCAAATGACAAATGATAAGTTCATTAGAAATACCATGCGCCTCGTGTGCAGCATTCCAGAGTTAATTCATGTAATCACTATGGAAATGTTCCTGGAGCGCTGCTAAGTAACTGATACTGTGGTTTTGGTTCATGCAATTCCTCATTGTGTTGCACAATCGTATTGACAGGAACCGTGGTGCCTCAGCCCTGCCCTAATGGCACACACACTCCTCCGAACCAGCGAGGTCTACGGGAGGAGAGAGAGTGTTCACCCTGTCCCCCAGGGAAGTTCTGCCGGTAAGGTACACTGGTATACACTGGAAGCTTGTTAGCGCCTCAGCCGCTAAGCACGCCATCAACTGCTCAGTTGTGTGTTCCCACGCGGGGCGCGCGCGCACACAAGCGCAACCCCGCCGCCACACGCCGCTCGCTTACAAGCGCGAAGACTCAGGTTTTGCCTGTGCTTTCACATGCAATTAGGAACGCCCTGGAGAGTATCATGTTACAGCTACTGGTCCACAGCCAGATTAGCAGCTGAATATGCTTGACCCACGAATCGAATGCATTCGGAGAGGTGTAAGGTGTCAGTCTAAGGATGATTTTCACCAATGAGACGTTATTTCCCGTGCGTTATGAATATAAATGTGTGTTTACGTGATGATGTGTGTGAAATGCCTTTCTAAATAACACTAGCTTGTGTTTCGTGTTGCTCAGGTCAGGGAGAATCCAGGGCATGTGCGCCGCTGGGTATCTCTGTGTCTCTGGCAGTGCAGATTTCAGCCCACAGGGGGCGCTGTCTAATGGGAGCCAGTGTGAGTGGGGTGTGCAGTGTGCAGCTCCCTGCCCACCAGGTACAGTGAATTATACAGTAGCTACATGGTGCTACAGTGTCAACAGGTTGCCAAGATGTATAAAGATTGCAATGCTACTTTGTAAAATGATTTCTCCGTTTGAGATTAGCATTATTATAAAGTCTGTTTAAACGGCATTAGATTAGATTGAAATGCGTGGAAAACATATTTTATGCCAGGCTTCTACTGCCCTGAGGGTGCAGAGAGGGCTGAGGCTTGTCCCTCCAACACCATTAGGAGCTTACCTGGAGCTGGGAGCCTACAAGACTGCCTGTCGTGTCCACCGCAATACTGGTGCAAAGCTGGTACTGGCTTCAGAATAGAGACGTTGTTATGTATATAGAGCCGGCTACTAAGCTAGCATGTGAACTTTTTGTGGTTATGTTTACTGTCTTAGTTGTATTTCATGTGGAACCTTTCTCCGTTAGAAACAACCTTTTATTCTGTTGTTTGAAAGGAATTTTATAGAAATGTATAATTAGAAGTTGATGAAAATAAAGTTGATCTACCGGTAATCTAATCTAATATTTCCCTGGCACAGTCCTATAAATGTATGTAAGATATAGATGTAATACCTTTTTCTCTCCAGGAGACCCAGTGCTGTACCAGTGTCCCTCTGGCCACTACTGTGACGGTCTGGTTGGCAGCGACTACAGTGGTGGCACAGGGCCCAGGGAGTGTCCCGTGTACACCTATAGATCTGCCCCCGGGGCAGGCAGCAAGGGGGACTGCCACCCCTGTCCTCCCGGCTCACACTGCAACTCCACAGGTCTGAACCACTGCACCCTAACACATGGTGACTCAGGCCCCGTCACATCAGCTAAATCACGCGAAGCAAAGTGTAACTCGTCATTTGTTGCAGATAAAACAAAGGTATGCTCTGAAGTGCGTTTGGTTTTGCATTTCAAACGTCTGCTCAGAGCAGGGATGAGCGAATCCCATTTGAAGGGTATTTCACACTCACAATTTTAATACGACAGTCCCTGTGTGTCCCTGTGTGTTTACAAGACACAAAAGTGTCTTGTTGCTCAATGAGATTGAAGCAACATCAATCGAGAACTCAGTGTTTCCTCAGGCGAGATGAAATGACTCATAGCCAATTTACATTGAAATAGACTAATTTCTCTAATTTCCCTCACAAATGCTTACAGTCTATAGCGCATTCGGCAATTTATTTATCTATCAAAGTCCAAACAGATTTGCTTTTTAATTAGATTCCTGTTCTTGTTTACCCTCAGGTGTTGTAGGAATGTGCTTTTTGAGGGATATTAAATACTGCATATTTCCCTGCTGTGGAAGATTAAGTTACACTAATTTATTAGCATTATGGTTCACTTACAGGGTTGTTTTTTTTTTATTGTAGGAACATTACAGTCATCATTTGTAATGTCACGCAGAGCCATGCAGTGAATCAATCATATTCTAGTTACATGAATTGCCTTATAGACCGCAATAAAAGGTTTAGGGTTAGTACTGTTTTCCTTAGAAGTCTATCTCATTTACCAGGACTGACGGACCACACCAACAGCCTCTGTCCACCCGGCTACTGGTGCAGTGGGACCGGTCCTCCTGTCTTTTGCCCAGCAGGCACCAAGAGGCCCTTTCCTGGAGCCTCATCCCCAAGTCAGTGTGAGCCCTGTGCAGGGGGAACCTATTGCCCAGATCCTCGGGCTACAGGGGGGCCCAACATCGAGGGGATCTCCTGCAGGGCCTCCTATCAATGTCCCCCTGGTATATTGCTCTCTAACCCGGTCTAAATGAGGTTATTTGATTGGTTGTTAAGGAGTCTACCTCCACCTCTAACCAGAGGTTGTGCTCTTTCACCAGGGGCAGTATCGGAGAGGTTGTGCAGGGCTGGCGCGTACTGCGGGCCTCAGACTGCCATGCCTCAGGTCTGTCCTGCGGGCTACTTCTGTCCTGAGGGATCCCACACCTACACTGTCCCAAAGCAACGGTGAGTGTGCAGGTTTAGTCCAATTACCCACAAATCATTGCCTTTTAAAGGTGCTGTACTGTAGGTAGGATTTAAGAGCTATACATTTAGTGCAATTTGTTAGAAATGCCACAACTGTCACAGCTGTCAGCGAGGGAAATACTCTATGAGAATATCTGCTCTGGTTGATAGCAGGTGATTTAGATTTCTGACCGAATTCTGACCAATCAGGGCCTCTTCTTCTTTTTGGTCTGGCAAATCTATCTTGCCTGTCAATCAGATTGAATACGCACACACATCTACAACAGGTTTGTCAATGGCGCTAATAGGGGCTCCAGAGGGAACACTCTTTTTATAAAATGTTGTAATTTATTAGCTCTCGTTGCCACTCTCAAATCCTTCCTACAGCAGCTTTAAGTGTGAGGCTAGGAACCTTGAAGGTTCTTGGACTGGAGTGTGCCTTATAAATAGCCACCACTCTCCATTCCCCAGCTGCCCGTTCCCCTACTACTGCCCAGCCAACAGCTCCTCGATGCATTCCTGTGAAGGTGGCTCCATGCCTGTCAACACGGCCGGGCTGAGAGCCTCCAAGAACAGCTGCTGTCGCGCATGTGAGGGAGGCACCTACCGCCCACACCTCTCACCCGTCCTGCACTGTCTTCCCTGCCCTGCTGGACACCACTGCCCCCCAGGTACCTTTTGGAGAGCGACACTGTACACATCAGAAGCATGCTCTACTGTCTATATCACCATGTAAACAGTGTTATAATGCACCAAGGTACACGGGACTATAAGAGCAATGCTTGTCCCCTGGGGTACGTCTGCCCCCTGCGTTCCACCGCCCCCGTGCCGTGCCCCCCTGGGTCCTTCGGTAACCTCACCCAGGCTAAGCAAATGGACGACTGCCACCCCTGCCCCGCTGGCACCTTCAACCACCTCCCTTCCCAGAAGGCTTGTTTTCCATGTGGCAGCTCCTCCACCTCACTAGAAGGTCAGCTCAGGTCAATAGTGTTCTTATCTGAGCGGTCGAGATCTTCATGTTATCGCTTTATGTTAATACAAGTAATAAAAGTAAATATAATGTGGGTGAAATGTAAAGTAGGCTTTGAGTTTCACAGTATGTGGCCACATATTTCACAGAATCTTTCTTCATAACATTTATAGTTGGTAGAAGGACACCATTTTTATATTATTCATGGCTTAGCGTGCTAAGGGTTTATTTGTTTTCTGGAACAGCCTTATAAATGTAGACTGCATTCTGTACGGATACGTAAAAGGTCAGAACAGAGGGCCCCTTTTTATTTAATTAGCTCTTACCAAGCAGTTCTGTAGCACTTGTTTAGATCATTCATTGTGCCTGATGTGACAAATGAATTTCCCTCTGGGATATATGAAACTGCAACACTGTATATCATAGTGGCATGCTGTGGAATACTTCCCCAGGGTCCTCTTCCTGCACTTGCATTGGTAGGAACCGTGCATTCCAGCACTCGGACGGTTCCTGCCTGTGCCGAACCGGCTTCATCTTCTACAATAACCTGGATTTTAAAAGCTCCAACTCTGACAGTGAGTTGGATTGCCAGCCTGAGGTCAGTTGTTGTTATTAGGGAGCAATTTAGTCCCCCCCCCCCCAATAACAACTTCACTTTCACTTCAGTGAACCTGATATGACCTTTTGTAATGACTGCTTTTTCGCAGCAGGTTGGGATGGGCACCATGCTCAGTTTAATCGCTAATGATCTGGTGATGAGCAAATGTCAATGTGTATGTTCATATAACTGAATTAAGAGAATGGATGTTTGAGGTCCTGGGATGTGTGTGTGTGTGTGTGTGTGTGTGTGTGTGTTTCAGGTCAACGAGCGATGTGTCGCAGGACAGGTGCGCCTGGCAGCATCCAGAGAGTGTGGGTCTGCCTCCCACCACTCCTGTAACATCACCTGTGGACCTCCTGGGGGAACTCTGGATGTGGAAATGGGCATGTGAGCCTGACCTGTGTGTTTCAAACACCTTTTTCGCTGCTTCGCAAACAACCTGTTGCTCTCCTGAAGTAGCAGGAAGAGATAGACACTCCTTGCAGTCTATGACGCTCTAGTCACTATCATGTAATTCTGGCGACAGCTACCGCAATTAGTTGGCAAGTGATACATTTGAAACCAAATATCCCCAGTATATGAGCCAGTTTTCACTCTGGTGGACCAACCGCTGCTGTTTGAAAATGTATTCCGGGAATGTCGCACCTAGACACCAGATTATAAAAACTACCAATACTGAAAATGGAAAGGCTTTCTTGATGAGTAGGAAATTATATACATTATAAATATATATCATATACAGTATATCATTATTTTACCCCAATCATTGATAAAGTATATAGAAGCGAAATGGAGATTATTTTAACCAGAAACAAGTTGCATTGTTGGTATAAAGCATTTAATCAAAGCTTTACGTTAAGAATTATTGCCTGTAAGGCTTTAATGGGAAATAGCCTTGTGTCTTATCTATCTGTCACCGCATGTGTCGCCCCTGTCTCTCCAGCTGCCAGTGTGAGCAATACGTGTCTGCGGAGGAGCTTTGTAACTCTTCCTGCCTGTCAAGATTACCTCAGCTCTCCGCTCAGCACTCCCCTGACGGACAGCTACTACTCAGCCTCAAACAGAGAGGCAGCAGGGTGTTTGTCCGGGTGAGTCAGAGAGAGTGCAGTGCTTTGAAAACGGGGCGATGTGTTGCAATGTGTTGTCCAGAATGTACAAAAAAAATGTGTATGCAAATGAGGAAAAGGGGATTTACGGTAGTTCTTACTATGCCGCCTTTCTTTTCCATAGAATGTAACGGATGTTTTAGGACCAGACAGCCATGTCCGGAAGATTGGGAAGGTCCATTTAGCTGAGTTTGATTCTGAAGGAGTGTTTGGTTGGATCCTCACAGAAAGAGCACTAATAAGTCGTTTTCTCTCAGGTGATTTGAGCATAACAGGGTGTTTTTTAAATAGTTTTATATATATATTACACTTGCATATATCATTTTACATCTCAAATTTAATTTGGAACACGGTATTACCCACAATGCTATGTTCACAGAACCGACAGACGTTCCTGACAAAAGAACACGGGGGAAGAGAGAGGCAGTACCTGAAGGCAGTCCTGCCCACATCTCCGTGCTTCCTCGTATTCCAAACCCCATTGTGTGCCTCTCCGCCGGTGACATGCTCATCTTCCAGCTCACCATCAACCACACTGGTAGCGTTCAGATTAATGGTTTTCAGTCACCCAAGACTAACACCCAAGCTGTACAGCCAGTGCAGAATAGTAGCAGAGCGAGAAGATTGCATTGTTTAGTGTGGGGTCACAGAGACTAGTGTATTGGTGTGATTCTAAAATAGTAAATAAAAACATACTGTGCTAAGTAGCAATGATTAGCTACCTGGCTAATGTTACTACTCCTGAATTGTAAAACATTGGTATTTTAATGTGGTGACACAAAAAGCACTCCTACCTTGCTTTCTGTTCACTGCACGTAACCAAGGCTTGGATATGAGCGTAAAGGGACATGCTGTACAATGAAAAGAAATCCCCGCCTTTTGTTCTATTGAGTCCTGTATAACCCATACCCTGCTCTAAATGTATGTATTCTGTCAGACCGCCGTCTCAGCCACTTCCCAGTGTATCTGAAGGATCACCTGTTCAACAGCAACCCCAGCTGGGACTTTGGGGCCTTCAGGCGTCTGCAGGTCCTCATGAAGCAGACCCACTTTAACTCCACCAGGTGCAAAAGAACCCTGAGCCAAACAAAAGCCGGTGTTTATTTGTTTATATAAATGCCATTTACTTTACGTGACCATAATATACTGACTTCTGAACTCACTCTACCCCCGTCCACTTTGTTCTTTCCTCCTGTATTCCCCAGGTTTGCGCATGTGTTTTCAGAAACAGGGAAGTATGTGTTTGTGGACAGCGCCGTCCCTGAGTGGAGTCTGGTGGTAGTTGTGAGTGACGAGGGGACGGAGTGTGACCCCAGGGCGGCCGTGTTCCAGCCCATGACCCCCACGCAGCTGGTCAGACACGGTATAGTCAAGCAGCACCGGCTCAACCTGCTACCTGACTGGGAAGTGATTACAGGTGGGTACTGTTGGTTCCTTTTATGGTGTTTGTGACCTTTCTGTTGTCATTTCAAGACACTTAAAAAGCTAGTTTCCTGTATGTGTACTCTTGGCCACAAGGGGTCGAGGGTTTAGAGAAAAGTGGTCTCCGTAAACACATTCACAATGCGTGCGTGTGTGTGTGTGTGTGTGTGTGGGCTTTGTTCATCACGTGTCTCGGATTTGCATTCAAACAGAATGGTGGTGCGATATTGCTGTGGTTTCTTTTAATTTGAGGGATTTCATGGGGACTAGAGGCAAAATGCTTATTCAACTGATGTATTATGCATGTAGCCTACGCCACATGTTTCAAATTACCCCGCACAAAAGGGGGAGGTTTTAAAATACATGCTTTAAAAGGGTTGTAGGTTTTAAAAGGCCTTTACTTTGTCCTGTGGTTCCATTGGCATTTCAAATCCAATTGGCATTTCAAATCCCATCATTAAGGATTTCCTACTGTTACTGCTTACAGGTGTGCTGAGTCTCCTTTTGGTGCTAGTGGTGGTTCTGGCTAGCACGGCGCTGGTGCTGAGGCCCAGTGAAGCTAAACTCGTCTCTCAGTGGAGGACCAAGCCCAGGTGGCGCTGCCTGGGGGAACCCTGTTGCCCGAAGAAGTTCCTCCAAAGTCAAAGCAGGTCTGTTGGCTTAGCAGCTATGCTAATGGTTATTGTCATAGCGCCTAATCACAGTTACGGCCTCAAAGAGCTCTACCAGCACAGCAACATTATCTTGCAATTGTACAAGGAGGAGCTCTGGGTGAAATAAAATGAACGAATCCTCTGGAAAGTATTCCCTAAAAAGAATGATTCCCATTCTAGTATGGTGAAGCATGCAAGAGATACTGAGTGGACAACAAGCTACAGAATCTCAGTAATGTGTGTTTTTAATTCAGCTCTCCTTGTCCTTGTTGTCTTACTTATATGTTATATATATTTATGAAAGCTTGGCCAAGGAGAAACACATACAGCATACATGATATTTATAGTGTTTTTATAGTGTTTTCCAAGTAAATTGAGACCCGCCCCCCCCAAATATTAATATGTTGATATTTGTCAATATCAACATTGACTGCCCCAAATAGATTTTCGACAATATATCTTTTTTTTACAATTTAAAGCGGATAGGAGCCGCCACAGCACATTAATTCGCTCAGCTCCTCCTTGCTAACACGTCTCTCCGTGTCAGCTCACACGCAAAGCTTCTTCTTCATCGACACCACCCAGTACGGCCCGATGTGTGTTCGGCTCACTAGCGCCACTTTCAGAACAAGTGGCCTCGGAGCTCAGTGAACAGACCCCCCCCCCCCCGGCTCAGCTACCGTCACAGATAGAATTAAATTATGTGGGAAACACTGTTATCCTACTGGTAGAGAGAGGGGTGGCAGTTTACAATGGTAATCAATAGGGGACACAGATATAATGCTGACACACGCAAGGGAGGGGGTAGGTATGGGTAGTTGTCACCAGATTAGGACCATATGTCTTTAGGTGATTACTGTTAAGATGCTGGTGTCAGGTCCTTTATTAGCCTATTTATCCAATTCTGTACTCTGCCCACTTGCCGTCCGCTCGCCATCTGCTTCTTTGTTTGAGGGCTCTCCACGTCTTCTGTGGAGCGGCCATACTGGTAGCCAGGCCTGGAGTCTCATGTTGTAAGAAATGTAATTGCAGACATCTGGTACGGTAAGCAGTTTCTTTAAACCGCCTCCCCCACACAATGGTCCCGCTGGCAATGGGCACTCTCCATGGTGCCACGCTCGCCTAATGCAAACAGTGGTGGTGATTCACAACATACAGTATGCACACACACACACACACAAACACACACACACTTATTCACAATTAAAGATCTGCTGTCTCTAGCTTCTTAGCTTAGGAGTTCCTAAATGAGAATGTGCTTGGCGGTGCGTTTGCGTTTCAGCACATTTGCTGACGGCCAGGCTGGTCTGCTGGGTAGCAGAGGGGAGGGAGAAGGAGCAGAGGCTGAGGAGGCCGCGGTCTGCAAGGGAGGTGAGTCTATATCTTATCCATGGCCCCATCTGTAATACACGTATCCAACCTAATCCCTGTCCAATATAGATGACCTAAGTCGCCCGTTAGTCCCAGCACACGCCCCTGAGCCCCCCCCTATGAGACGAGCGCAAAACGTTCATAACTACCATACAGGAAATTAAGTCAATACCTTTGACAAATGATGGCTTGACGTTTTGAATAAACCGCTGTCAGATGATATCACCTTTGTACATTTTGAAGCCTTAGATTATTCTCAATAGCTAATTGTCAAACGTAAAATGCGTATTTTTACGGAGATCTGATTTTTTTATTAAATTCTGAAGGAACTAATTTTGTAGGAGGAGCTGAATGAACAACGGAAATCCAAATCTGTTGTCTCAGAGTAACATTACTTGATAAATAGCCCTGTTTGTAGAACTGTTGCATTAAAGCAATATCCCACAAGAGGGAGTGCTATTGTACGGTAATCTCAGCGCACCAGCTACGATCATCTATGACCGAATCCCAGCCGTGCTTTTACAGCACTCCCTCTCATATTATATTGCTTAATTAACAAGGACGTAATTGGGAAATTGCCAGAAATATTCACTAATTTCATTAATTTCACCTGGTGTGATGATTGGATGTTTCTCCACAAAATCCCACTGCTGTCCTGCGTTTCCACTGCTGTGTCTCTTGAAATAGGGCTGGCTGAAGAGGACAGAACCGGAGTTGTCTGAATGTAGATATTGCTTATCTAAATTATTTCTTTAAACAGGTCAAGGTATATACTGTATTTATTACATAACCGCCTGTCTACTTTTCTACACCACCTGATATTGATCCAAGAACAATTGGCAGAAATATCTTCACAAAATCATTTCTAAGACTCTCCTCTATTAGTCTCTATGCTCTGACAAGCTTTTTGATACATTTTCCATATATTTTAAAGATTCAAGCGGCTATACCCCTCAGAGTTGGCTTTAATGTGCCTGGTTTAGTGCTTATTGCATTATTTATAGTGCTTTATAGGGCATTTAAATGTCCATTTTCACAGGCATTATGAAACCACACAGCATGACCAGGTAGCAGAGAACAGCCACTTCTCCATTTGATCAATGATGTGGGTAATAATGACTCCACTTGCACTCTAATGACTTGTGGGGTTATCAGCGGTTCTCTAAGTGAGCTTTTTAAGTGAGCAATTTGAATTCAAATATTTATCATCCATTCCATGCTCTATTCTAGGTTGCTCAAAGCTAAACTAAATAATACAAAATAAGCCATGTTCCAGGGTGAAGAAGTATTTCTAATGTGGTCTGTTACATGGATTTCTATCCAACCCCTTTTCCAACTCAACATTTTGTTCCTCTCTCGTCCAGGCCGTGTATCGGCGCGATGTGAGCTGGAGGAGTTTAATGTGAAGACTCTGTATGATAAACTGGAAGACCAGAACCTCCACCTGGCCTCCCAGCTGGCCCGTCACCGCAAAGACACGCAAGAGTTTTACAGAAACATATGCCAGCACACCGACATGCTCAGAGTGGGTTATCTTAGGTTCCCTCATTAGGCCGTATTAGCCCGGTGAGCATTTAACAATGTGGTGGCAACAGCTAAAGAAGAAATTACAACGCCACATTGTATCTCCTGTTTCAGAATATTTTGGAGAACATGGATGCTAAAAAACTAAGTCTGCTGAAGGAGCTGCTAGGCCATGGTGGTATAAGAGGAAAACCATCCACCAGTGGTGTGGGGGAGACAGATACACAAGGTAAAACCACTGGCAAGTATGGGGTTTGTTCATATGAAGAGCATTTATGTCTGCTTTGGGGAAAACTTTGGTGAGAATAGAAATACAGAACATTTTTTCTGTTTTATTCATACATTGTGAATCCAGCTGATGCCTCTGTAGTGTTACTGGGAGCTATTCTGAGGTCAGTAGAAGGTCTGCTCTACAGACTGACAGGAGAGGCCTGGCAAAGCCAAGATCTGCCTGCTCCGTCTCATTCCCTTGCAGACACCAGAGAATGTGAGCTGCATGCTGGATATGTACAGGTACTGCAACTGCCCCCATGTCCATTTTAAATTCGTTATTGTTTTGGTTGATACCAAAACGGCAAAAGGTCATGGTCATTAACTTGAATATGTTATGACACATTTTCAAATAACCCTGAATTCCTCAATTCCATCACCAGTTTTCATCAGTGAATATGACCAAAGTGAGAGCCCCTGCCCCTGATTCAGGTGAATGACAACATTGACATGTTCCCCCTTAAAAGGCCATTTGTTGCTGTAGCACTGCTATTAAATAGTGGGATACTTGTTGAGAGGTCGGTTGTGTGTGTTGTACAACAGCGTGTATATTTCTGCTCATTAGTCCATCTACAGAGCACAGCCACGTGTCTGAGTGACCAGGACCTGTCTAAGCTAGTAGCCGTCTCTCCTTTAGCCAGGACTCTTCAGGAGATTCAGGAATCTTTACAGAATCTCTCCACCGCTGAGCCTGGTTAGCACCTCTAAAATGATTAAGGAATATTTCAGAAAAGAAGAAAATATTTTAAAGTTTAAAACTCACAGTAGACTAATGACATTGATTAGTTGTATCATATTTGTAGTAGCAAAATATTACCAAATCAACTTACTGTTCTATTACATTCTATTCTATGTTCTAGCTATTAGAGAGCCACCTGTCCAGGGGAAACTTACAGGGCAGCTGGTGCCAACAGCCCTGGATAACCTCTCTCCCCAACACTCTGCCATCTTTATGTTTGGTTGCCAGGTGATGCGGTTGCTAGGCAACTGTCCCCTGTTCCCCCCTGTCCTTTTGCTCCTTGCCAGGTCACTTCCTGTTTTATCCTCGTCTTCTAATGATGGCCTGCTGGCACTTTGCATGGGAGACTTTTATTTTGACACGCTCAATCACATCCTTTATCTGTCGGAGAACAAACTTCAGCATGCCGGTCAGTTCATCGCTACAATCCTCCTGTCTATGGCCCATATCACGTCAGGTAAATTATTCCAGTTTTTGACATCTTTTATAAAATGATGAGATCTAATAATTGAAATTCCACATAATCTTTGACAACTTTAAGCATATTAGCTTCTTTCAAGAGAATCACATTTTTTTATCCGCTTATTTTTTTTCCACCAGGATCTAAGCCGCAGAGATTTATGCAAGCTCTCCATCACGCCATTTCAGCTCTGAGCCTTCAGTTGTTCAATTTGTCTTTGAAATTGGGCACAAACAAGGTATTTATAGGCACTGTGTATGCCTCACACATATCTTGTGACAAATGCAAGACATTGATAGTCTTGTTTTTCTTTTGGCTGTCAAAATATGATACCTCCAAGGGGCTTCATGGAGCATTCGTTGAGGACTTTCTTGGTGTCAGAGTTCCCACTGAAGAGCACTTCACTGAACATCTATTAGCCAGCAGGTTTGTATTTGCAGCACAGTGCAATGTGTCGTTGGCCATCCAGTTGCTATTTATTCACCAACTGCTTTTCATGCCCTTCAACCTAGGCTTCAGAAATACAGATTTTACCAGATAGAGCAGCTCATCAAAGACCGCAGTCAGTGTCCCACCAAGCAACCTGACATAAGTAAGCTATATTGCTCAAGAGTAAACTTAACCTTACAGTATATAACTAAATAACCAGATGATGCAGTGCAGTACAACTCTAGAAACTAAAACAAATCAAGAAACCACATTTTCTCTCTTAGGTGCATCACCAAAAAGCACACCAGCTCAGGTGGGTCCCAATCACAGTTAATATGTAATCACTTCTTAAAAGCTATAATTATATACTACAGTATGTGTGTATTTTATATGTATTTTACAAAATTTGATGGATAATTAAAAATGAAAAGGTATTAAAGCTTAACCTGTCTCCTACTACAGGCATCCTGTGTAGAAGAAGACATTGACCGCATGAATGAGGCTTTCTTGGAGCTGTGTGTCCAGCTCCAGACCAGAGCTAAGATGGACACGTGGCAAAAGGTAAGAGAGCACCGGCAATCATTCCTCTGTAATTAGTTACGATACCAGACCATACATCTATATATTGAACCTTTTTATGAGCACAGCCCGCAAAGAGGATAATGTAATGCCTTCAGCACTCCTTAATACCTTTTTTATTAGTTGCCCTAACCCCTCTGCCACATCTCTCTGGCATTTGCATTGGTGCTTATTATTTTGAGGTGGTATAATTATGGCTGTTATGTTAACCATTATGCTGGTTCCTTGGAGTAATCTGCGCATACGTTTTGCGTTCTGTTTCGCACAATAATCATTACAATACACAGTACTCTCTGCTCCTTGTATTTACAGAAGGCAGGTCCTTCAACCCCCGAGTTTCCTGCACTGAGTCGCAGCGGAACATCGCTCCTGGAGCTGAAGAGGCGGTATATAAGCCAGCGCCTCAACGAGCTACAAATCACGTTAGACCAGATCAGGCTGCGTCAGCAACATGACAGCGGCTCACAAGCCGGGGCCCCAGATCACCGTCAAGGAGACGGCGGAACCGTGCAACATCCTGGCCTAGATGCCGTTAGTCCCTCCGACTACCGGAGACAGAATAGCACGGTAGTCAGCCAGAGTCATGTTGAGCAGCTGGTGGAGAGTGCAGGTCTTGGTAACAGGACACTACAGAGCCACATTCATGAAGCTCGCCAGAGTCCTCCTAGTGAGACATTGCAAGAGAAGCAGGATTCACTGAGTCATACTGTTCCAGTATAACGGGAAGTGAATAGTCAAATAACAATAGAACATATAACAGGACATACAGACATAGGTTATATGCAGGAGTCTCCTGATCAGCAGCTGAATTTGATTGTGGCTTGATATTTGTCACGATTGGCGTGCACAGGCCCATGTACAGACCCGTGCATGCCCCGTGCCTCCTGTCCCGGGTGCGCACCTGTGGGGGATTAGCCCCTCACAGGTGCGCCTCCTTAGTTTAGTTATGGACCTTATTCCCCAAGTTCCCCAGCAGCACTAGGTGCTGTTGGTCATTGTTTGCTGTTTGTTTAGGCTTACCTGTACGTTGTGTTGTACCTTTTGAGAATTAAACTACGCTTTTTATTGTGTACCCCCTTGCTTTGTCTGCCCTCGTGTTTCCTCTGGCTTGGGCCTGCACTCGCCACTCCACAACGCCTTGTTACAATATTGGGAACTTTCTTTAGTGGTTTAATATTCCGACTAGAATAGAGGGCAAAGGAAAGACATGCGGTACGATATTCTGTTTGTCATTAACATGAATGTGACCTCACTTGCATTTCACACAGGCTACAAAATAAACAAGTGGCGCTGTTTTTTTTAATTATCTCTGATCCTAGTTAAAAATAATAGCTGGCAACAGGTAGGGTTGTTGTTGCAGCGTCTGTCATCTTCACTAAATAGTTTCCAAGTCAGGAGTCACAGACTATTCTCTCTCTCTCACACTCTCTCTCTCTCTCTCTCTCTCTCTCTCTCTCTCGCTCTCTCTCTCTCTCTCTCTCTCTCTCTCTCTCTCTCTCTCTCTCTCTCTCTCTCTCTCTCTCTCTCTCCCTCTCTCTCTCTCTCTCTCTCCCTCTTCCATCCTTCCCCAAGTGGCTATTTTTAATAGCCACTCCCTTTTTAGTGAGATTCCTCAAAGTCACAAGCCACACAGTGCATGCTGTTCTACTGCATCCTGCACTTGTTTCCGAGTGAGTCTGCAGTAGGACTGCTGCATGGTTCAGCCACGGGGCAGGACTCAGAGTCCCATAATAGAAACTGAGTATTCCTACAGGGGGATAGGATGTGAGCCAATTCAGAAGGTCAGCTCAAACAGGGGTCTTCAGTTGCTATCAGTGTTAGGTTATAGCTGTTCGCCAAGTCCTCGGGGTACAGCTGGTCATGCCCTGTAGATATGGTGAGGTGTTTCTGTGCGTTTATGGGTTTGTGGGTGGAGAGAGAAGGAGGAGTGGGGGGAAAGATTTCAGTGGCTCCCTGAGCTGATATGACTTATCAGTGAGATTCGCTCCTACGTGCCGCTGATCTGGACTGGTCTGTCTCTTGTAGTTGGCCAACGCATCATACATTTGTGGTTTGCCGTGGTACTGCATTATCCTTGCTCTAGTTCAGATCAACACATCAGATCTGTTTAGAAAGCCTCTGTGTATGCGTGTGTATGTGCACATGTTTGGTGTGTGTACAGTATCTTTACATGTTTTTCTCATTAAAGTGAAACCCACTTAACTTCTGTTTTGAGCTGGAGGTTTTGTCATTTGACAGCAAAGTGTTGCCTCCCAGGTACACCCAGCACAGCCACACTTGAACTCTCCTCAGCAAAAGTTATTTCTCATGATATTTCCATTCAAATGAAAAGTTGCTGTTCCTGCTATAGATTTCTATGATAAACTAATTACACACGTTCAGTCTCCAGCAAGCAGGCGAAGCACGCATGTAGAGATAAATAGTGGGTACTTTTGAATGTTCCGCATTCTAGACAGCTACTGTTTCAATTTAAGTCATGATTTTTGACATGTCAATGGCCGGCTGTTGTAATCATGTTGTAATCCTTTCAAATCCGTAGAAATCCCTATTTCCTCCAGGGCTCATACATGGATACACACATAAACACACACACAATCCCTCTCTTTGGCTTTCTGACTATAAATCACAAATGTACACACATTTGCCTGCACTGATTGTCTTTCTTATTCATACAAGACATTTTAAGTCATTGGTTCAGCTTATTTGCTTACTCTTGGTTATCTTTCATTCTTACAGTGCACGGTTCTGTTCATGTTTGTGAAGCCCTGAAGGCCTTTACTAAAGCTCCTCGACACCATTACAGAGCAGGGCTTGATGAGTGAAGAAGAAAAGCAAATATTGCATCATCTGATAACCACTTATTCAGCCATCCCTTTAAAAGGCTTCCCATTGTCCGCAGACTGTCTCTAGGCTGGCCTCTAATTGCCAGGGTGCCGTGCATCACAGTTGCTATGGTTTCCTTATCGGTGGGATGTGGTTTCACCAAGCCTGCCATATTTAGTCTTCTTCTCAGCCTACTCTTACTGCAAGGACCTGCTAAAACACCCTTTTACTTTTTGTTTACCTTAAATATGCTTGATATTCACTTTCAAAACCTGTTTGTTCTTTCTAGATAGTTTGATTGACATCTATGTGAAAAGCTAAATCTACTAGTGTGTTTTCATTTTTGGTGAGCATATCCTTATGTTTGCATTGATTCACCCTGTGAATTGCCTTTCATTACTTTTTTCATCAGTCCCTAGAATAGATTACTGTGATGTTATTCTAGCTGTTTAAGGGGCAGAGAAGCCCCCAGTTTTTCTGTTATTTAAGGTTCTCTATGAATTAAACTTCTAAAAAGAATTGTTTGGATTTCACAAATTATGTTATCTAAGTCATATCTAAGGCATTCATTTTTAGCCGGTAAATGTACCAGATATCTGGTAGTCAAAATATTACTTTTAACAACATAATTATGCTTCTTTATTACTCTAATCAAACATTTCCCACAATAAATAAACCATATTCAGTCAAAGCATAGTCAGTCAGAGGGTTACATTGGTCCTTCCATTAATACAGTAATTTAAAAGGCCCTAAGATGGCAAAGCATATACAGTAGGCCTAATACGTGTTCGTGGAAAGAGTAGGTGACAGACTTGATAAGTGCAGTTTGGCAGCTACTCCAGCCAGGTATGTGGGTGGGATGATGGAAAGGAGTGCTGTGGTAATAATGACCGTTATTTGAGTGGCTTTGTGAAAGAGCAAAGTTAATGGCCGCTGGAGAACAGTTACAGTCTGCAGTCTGAAACAGTTTGTTGCCAAATATAGACATACTACTTTAGAAAAGGTCAGACCGTTTTAAAGCTGAACCCCAATGGAACAAAGATCATCATTCGATTTGTGGAATATTAATGTATTCTGCATGGTATTGTTTGAGCTTTTTCAGCCACAGAATATGTGCTTTTATTGTAAATTAGCACATGGTGACTGTAGTAGGCCTACACATACACCGTTTTGCTGTTGAGTGGGCGCAGACATTCACTACTAGCCTATTGAGTTTTTCGGTGTATGCCTTTTATCATGGTACATTTGGCTACAATGCTCACTATCTCTGCTTGTCGCTGTGCCAGACTTGGAAGAATGTAAGCACACGGCTCACTGATCTATGGTAGTAAACGACTCGACCCACAAACGATTTAAATCACAAGTCACCATAATAGATACCATCACCGTGCACAGCGAAGTATATAGTGTATGTGGGAGTGACTCACGCATGCGCGTTGTGCCAGGGCTAAGTGGCTGCTTATCTGGAAAAACAAAGGCTGTGGGCTGCGATAGGAACGTAATTATTAAGCCTTTTCCAAAGGTTCCGAGACAGGATTAATCTCTAAACGACTAATAACAAATTTTTTTATAGCAAACTGTTTTTGCCGTCGATTCCGAACTGTCCAACTCGAGATTTAGCAAGCGGCTAAACCAGCTTTTGGGAATCTACAGGTTTCTCGCTGTGTTGTGCATTTCGGATGGATCTGGCAGGATTGACTGATTTAGCACTCATACACACATAACAGCTTTCGCTCATCTTGGACATGCGTTTACTCCGCTGAAGTGGATAATGTCGTCGACATCTTAGCTTTAAGAAAATGATGAATCGCCAATGAGTTGTGATTGGTAGCCTAATACTACTATAATACTACATGTAGCCTATGTATACAGGAACATGCACATTCTCGTTCACAGGCTCAGTCTAAACGCTTTATAATACACTGTATTTTTGGATAAAAGTTAAAAAAGGCAAGTTCTCTGGATTGTGTACGCGGGGGAGCTGTCCTTGGTGCTGAATATAATCCAGGGCAGTTCGACTCCCGGCCTTGGTAGGCTACCGTACAGAGAACGACTTCAAGGGTCCTGCACGACGCCGAAGTTGGAGGGACACTGACCACAACCACTTCCCCAAATCGGCCAGTATGATAAATCGAGGGAGAGTTCTGCTATATGCTCTATTACTTTTGATGTTTGGCGGTAAGTGCCACTTGCCAACTAAAACTATCTACACTTCTATCTATCTCTTGTGCTGAACATTGTTTTGTGAAAGATAGACAATTGTTTTTTTAACAGTATAAAATACCAAAGCTTCCGAACATTGTATGACTTTTTTCTCTGTAGTAACTCCAACTGCCCTGCTAACGACTAGGGAGTGAACATTGTGAACACTAACAGTAATAAAGTAATATATCTTGATCCGGAGAATAATGTGTAGAGTGTGTAGTGTTTTGTTTGTTGCTTCCTTCTCCCAGCTCAAGCCCTATCTCTCCTGCCCCCCCCCCTTTCTCTCTGTATTTCCATCTGTCTGAGCCCTCAAAAGAGAAAAGATGCAATCAATGTCAACACTATCTGCCTGAGGGCCTATGGGTTATATAAGAGCACAGAACCAGCGCTGAAACATACTCACAAAGACATCCATATGGGCCGCTGCCTCAGATTGTCGCCTCATTTGACCTTTAAAGCCTTTAGCATCCTCCCTCTTTTTTCTTATGTTTATCCATCTGTTCTTTCTTTAAGAAGTTATATTCTGCTACCCTGCTTTACATTTAGCCTCTACTTTAACCTCATTTCGACTGGGGGAATGCGGACAGGCATCCTTGATCTTATGTTCTTATTCTCTCCACCATTGACAGTGCAGTGAAATTCAGGTGGACTATGTCAAAACTTTTTTGATTTTAGTCTCAGATAATGCTCTCTGTACAGCAAACTCATCCACATCATCAGCGGAGGTTGGGTGTCTCTTAAATATTTAAATGGCCCCACCAACAACGACTTTGCCAAAAAAAAGTCTGAAATGTAGCAAGTTGATAAGTCAAAAATAATATAGCATCTTTTTTTCAACATTACTAATCGTTCTTCTTTTTTTTCCACCTCTATTTATGCATTTATACGCTTTCTATCCGTTGTCGTGAGTGCCTGCTTGACCTGAGATATTACCTGGCTTGATGTGTCACCTTCCATCACCTGTTGTCTTTTATCTGTCATGCCCCCAGTTCATGTGAGCCGGCCGGTATGCGTAGACGTCCCCTCGGAGACAGAGGCCGTTGTGGGGAAGCAGATGAAGCTGTCCTGCATCGCCTGTATGAAGCGGGAGGAGGTTCATTCCACCACGCTTGTGGACTGGTACTACCTGCCAAACGGCATAGACAGCCAACCTTCCGTACATGTAGGTTCCTCGGTTTGTGCGACCCCACCGGTCGGCCCCGACCCACAGTTTGGTAAGGTGTGCGTGCCTGTCTAGTGGCACTTATATATCCCTGTCTAATCCGGCAGATCTTCCAGTATAAGGACGGCCAGCGGAAGGAGGTAAAAGGACCATGGCAGAGCCGCCTGATATGGAATGGGAGCGTGGACCTTCAGGATGTCTCCATTAGAATCCTGAACGTCACCTACAACGACAGTGGCACCTACCAGTGCCAAGTGCGTCGCCAGTTTAAGTTCGACTACTTCACTCCCTCGGTCACCGAGGAGAAGGTAATCGAGTTGAAGGTGAAGGAGAAAGGTAAGACCAGTGTGCTGTCGCTTGGCTTATCGTTAGCCTGCTTCGCTCTGTGCAGCGGTCCCCCAACTGCTTGATAGCACTTATCTGCAAAGCCTGTTGTTTAGTGGAGATAAGTCTGTGCTGCAGGGATTTAATTCCAAAATTGCACATGTGGCTATTCAGATCCTCCGTTATCTTTTCGGTGTGCATCTCGGTGAAGACATGTGTTTCTACACCATGTTCTTTTATCAACTTAGTGAGCCGACGATTAGTGTCTTCAATGAAATGACTCAAAACCCAAATGCCAATTCCCTGCCAGCATCTTAACGTTAGGCACGTTTCTGCATATAAATCGCGGCTTTAAAATGTGTTTCTTTTCTAAATGCTGTCATTTAGAAAGACACTTTCAACTGCATCTTCATTTTTTGCATTGCTCGAAATTATGTTAAAACTCAGTAATATTGCGGTGTTGATGGCTATAGTGCTACAAACGCTTGGGGAAAATCAGCACAGTTGCGTTTATTTAGAATACGTGTGACCTCTATTGTACACTATCTGTGTGTGATCCCTAGAGCTGTGTGCTGTACGTCTCTCTGTGGATGTTGCTTTTAGTGTTTACATACAAATGCAAATGTTTCATGAATTTGAATAATAATACATAGTTTCCCAAGATGTTACCCGCCACTAACAACACCTGTTTGCTTCTGTCCCCTTTCCAATAATTGTTTTGAAGAAATAATTGTGTTTTTGTTTTGTCTGTCCTGCAGTTTTGTTTGTCCAAGCTTTCTTTAGTCAGTGATGGGGTTTTTTCAAACCAGCTACTTTTCTATCTGTTATATGGGGTAATGTATTCTGCTTCCTGAATGCCCGGCTTGTTGAATGTGTTTTCCACCTCAGTCGAATATACACCACAACCTGTATATTTGTAAATACTCATACTGTACCTTCCCATGTCTGCATACCTTGGCAGTATCTCTATCTGCTTGCACATAATGTTGCTAATTTGTCGGAGGCATTTAGAGATTAGGCTTTGTTGCACAGCGTTTCCTATTTTGTTTGTACCTTTTAAATAGAAATAGTTTAACTTGGTCTTTATTACCCTCTAAAGTGTAACAAGGATGCAGTTAGTTGTCATATACCACACACTTACAGCTTTGCATCTTATATCATGGTGGTGTCAAATTTCTAAAATACCTTTGGCCAGTGTACGTTAACCCGGGGTATCGGCTTACAGTAATGGCAATTTAAAGGAGATAATAATAAGATTCTATCACGGCATATCCATTCCTATGTAGGAAGGGATTGAATTCCACTAGCTAAATCACATCAGTAAAAGCTGTCAACCAGGAGGTCAGATGGCTTTTTGGAGTTTGGCACCGGTGCACTGGCAAAGTGGTTCCTATCTAATCATAGAAATTATTCTGAGGTAATGAAGTGAATAATGATATCAGGGCCTATTATGACCTTCACACCTATAGTATTGCTATACTGTATCTCAGTATCTAACATTTAAAGGTATCACAAGATACGTGTGATACATTCTAAATGCAAGTGATGTGTTGAGAACCACTGTGTCTTTTGTACATCCATTTTTTTATAATGATTTATCTCTGTAAAGTCTATTGTGAATAGCATTGGCAGCACACGCCTAGGCATACCGTACTATGTACGTCCCGGTTCTCTGAACAGAATGCACTGAAAAGCATGTTTCACCATTTGGTATTGAATGGCTTGGCTTACAGTTCACCAGCACTGTAAAGCCTGCATACTGAGTTGGAAGTGACACTAAGTAAATGCACTGTAGGAAAAAATCCCCTACCTACATTTTGATTGACATCAAATGTAATTCCTGTCCATTGGCAACAGCCGTACTGTTGCTCTACATTGTTTCTGGACAAGCCCAGAAAGGCAGAGTGCACTGCTCAGTTTTGTGTCAGGGTTTACTCTTGTGGAGATCGGCATTTGTAAAAAAAAGAAGGTGTAGTATTAGTTTGGAATAGTGCATGCCCACTGCACTACTCTCTACTCCTCCCCCTTCAGCCACAATGCACCTTTGTGCACAGTGGTTTCAAAACCAGTGAGCTGCGGGGAAGATGTGCTGTTCTGGGCTCGCTATACAGTAACACAATCAAGGAGTGTACCTTTTAATGTTGGCAACCCCACCTATCCAACGATGAATAAATGGGCTCTGTTGACCTCTGAGGAGGAAGGCGCGCTAACTAGACAGTGGTGGTCATATGGCTCTGTGTGTGCTCTCCAGCCAGTGAAGACATCACGGCGCTGTATTCTGAGATCATGATGTATGTTCTGCTGGTGTTCCTCACCTTTTGGCTCCTGATAGAGATGGTCTACTGCTACAGGAAGATCTCCAAGTCTGACGAGCAGGTCCAAGACACAGAGTGAGTGTGCACGCACACACACACACACACACACACACACACACACACACACACACACACACTCTCTCTCACAGACACACCACAGTGCATTCACAGGAAATGCAAGGGAGGGCTAAAAAAGTTAATCAGATGAGCGAGAG